>JARBER010075285.1:0-10136 GCA_030265075.1 Balanus glandula | reverse complement strand
TTTCACCTTACTATTGGTTTGGGGCAAATTTAAAGTCTGCCCCCCCCCCCCACAACAACAAAAACAACGGCCGGCTGGATCCGCCAGTGAGCACAATCAGTTGCGGACAACGTTGACAGTTGATACCAAGTCTATTCTATTTCCTTCTTTTTCTGTGAATATACTGAAGAAGAAAATAACTAATGACATGTACTACGTAAGCCCGGTAAGGACATATCATCCAAGTAAGCCATAGGCATCTTCAAAATTGCAATTTACAAATTATAGGTAGGTGCCAAGTTAGGTACCTGCAACTTTTCATTTTGAGTTTTAAGTTCTTTGGCTGCATTTTATTTGAACGTATCAACCGACGGATATTTATAAACATCGGATTTGAACACAAATATAGCATTCGACCAGCAGGCCGAGCGTTCTTGTCTGAGCTCTTTACCAGACCAGACCCGGCTGGTGTTAAGGAAGTTTGCGCCTTGGTAAAACGCATCATGTCAATGCGAGTTCACCACTGAAATTATCAATCCGTATGGAACGTGTCTGCCCTTTAATCGTAATTCTTTGACATGCTTCACTTCACTTTCACCAGGAAACTGAGAGTTTTATTCGTTTACCGTAAAGCTATTGTCCAGCGGCTGAGCTGGGTGGCTGTTAGTTCCCTAGTCGGCCGCCGCAGACCCATGGCGCCACCATGCAGGGGCCGGCACTTTTTGTCAGCCGTCTGGTGGCTTGTTTATTGGTTTGTTTGTCTTTGGTGGAGCGGCAGTGGCAATGAAAGAGCCAGTGCCCATTCTGGGGGTGCACGTGACGGGCCGAGGAACAATGGCTGCACTTCAGAGCGCCGCCCCAGGTAGGGGGCACGACACACGGCTTCACAGCCGCCCGCCCGGCCGCCACCCGCTCAGGCACGCACTCGGCGCCACATACCCCTATATACCATAACAGGGCGCCGGCGGCTGCAACCGACCTGCCGACACACATCGCTGCTTGCAAGGAGTATGACACGGAATATGACAAGGAATGTATAGCATGACTTGAATTAGAGAAATCGATATATAGCATAACTTCAATGGCGTTTTGTTAACTTATAAAATACAAGCTAAAATTCCAAATAGAGCCCGTCATGGAATGGAAATGGAATGGAAATGGAATGGAAATGGAATGGAAATGGAATGGAAATGGAATGGAAATGGAATGGAAATGGATGGAAATGGGACAAACTTTTGGGGAATTCATGGAATGAAAAGGATTTGGATTGAAGTGAGACAGGCCATGCCATTTTTTAGCACTAAAAATAGTTAAATATGCTTAATTTGGTGGAAATGGATGGAAATGGGAACCCAATTAAATATGAATATGGAATGGAATGAATTTGGATCTAGCTGAATGGGATATAATCGGATGGGGGCTGAAAATATGTTCCATGAAGGGCATATTCCAAATAATTCCAAACACGAGCTGTGACAACCAACCACTGATTAATCAAACTCGTGAATTGTAACTATGCTTCACAAATTGAAAAATTAATATATCGTGAGGATGATGACTTTCTTTTGCCTATGTTATGTACAGGGGGTTCCGAAATCAATGTGCGGCTGAGTATTGTTCAATCTATTTTTAAAAAGCAATGCAGGGGAGGACTAGGGGTTATATCTTACTATTTGCTACATTGTCTTTTCGCACAATTTCCCACAAGCCCAGAAGCACTCCCGCGTGCACTGCGGCACCTCGCTCATCACATTGTCGAGAGTGGGTGTGATTAGCCAGCCGTCGATTATCCGTCCTTGCATGGCGTTTGGAGGGTTTGTATCAGGGTCTTTCCGAGGAGACGGGCGTCAGCTAACTGTTGGGGTCGTTGTTGACGACCGCCGCAGATTTTTGATGGGTCACATGTCAGAGCCCCTGCGACTCACATGGCCCCAGACAAAAAGTTTGAGGAGGCCGCTTGACCGTCTTGGTGATATCCAACTCTTCACTGTTCGGGGGCAAATCCCGGTCGTTGTATAGCCATTAGGTGGATACGATTTACTAGCGGCCTAGTTCTGGGTCAGGGCGCCTCTGACCATTTACAACCAGCCGTGTGGTGATTTCTTACGCTCCGTCACCTGCAGTGGCGAGATGTGATATTGTGATAATCGTCGTGTACCTAGACCCTAACAAACAAACAAGATATTGCGGTAAGTACGGTCTCTTTACATACCTCATACAATGCCACATGTTCGCCGGTCATGGAAGACAGTTGAAATACCACCAACTGCTCATCAATTTTTAGATACCTTGTTTTGCCAATATTAATCGATTAATACCAATGATATTATTTAATTCAAATAATAGTAACGTGAAAAGCTAACTGCGTTTTATCTAGAGTTACTCGGTAGCATCCGAGTAACTCTAGAGGGGTTGGTTTCAGAGGCCCTTATAACTCTAACTCTAGAGTTACTCGTTAGTTGTAACTGAATACCCGTGATCGTCTCCATTTTTATTTTCTTATTTCAGATATTGTAAAATAAATGCGAATGAAATGAGTGAGTAAATTGCGCGAATTATGAAGCCAACAATCCAACATGAGGACATGCAGCGTATTTTTTTAATCAGCAATCTAACTCAACATCCAGCAGTCCTCTAGGTTTAGGCTGACAGTCTTAATGTTAAGGTCTATGGCTACATGGCGATATACGTATTGATAAGATGGTGAGTTTGTTTGCTTTTTCTCCTTTTCGAGTTTATATTTTCGAGTGTTTCGCGTCGGCAGCAGTCCGTCGTCCGCGGTCGGCCGCTGGATCAAATCCGCCGAACAAATTCGGCCAACGGACTACCTTAAAGGGGGTGTGTCTACTCACATCAGTAATTCGGAGTTATTGACAATGGTTTATAGAGCCGATTTCTCGGGGTTTAGCTGGAAACCCCGACAACAAGGTCTCGGGGAGGAGTTTTAGCTGGAGGTCTCGGGGTTTAGGTTTTATCAACTAAACTGTAAAAAAAAAAGCGTTTATGTATCCAGATTATGTATCCAGATTCACTCCAGCTGCTGAGATATTTCAAATACTCCACGGGACGCTGGGTCTCCATTTTTTTTCGGTATATCTACTCCAGAGAGCTTTCACTACTAGAAGGACTGCACCTAAGTTTGAACGCTAGCAATTGATCGTTAGCGCTGGCCAATAGTAGTTCGACAAAAGAGTTGGTGCACGCTGATAGCACTATTTGAACAGAACCTCGGAGGCCATCATGAATTTTTGACGGTTTGTTGAAGCTTTTCTCTCATTTCCTTGTAGCATGATGCTGGATGTAACATTTTGTTGACTTTCCGTTGCAGCTTCTGGGAATTTAGCGTGTTTTAATACGAAAAATCGAAAGGTTAAAGGGAAGGGGTAGGATATTGTTTGACGCTGAGCACACGGTTGTACAAAACTTATGTTTCGTCAAATGAATGTTACTAAGCTCGTTAGTCGGCAGTCACCAAACGGCGGCGCTTGATGCTGCCAAATATAGTTAGTTGACCTATTTACGTCATGTTCCCTGTTACGTATACAGAGAAGACTGACGTCATGAGGGAACATTCGCAGCTTTGGTAGCAAGATGACTGACTAAATGGCACACGTCTGTCTAAATAGCAGTAGGTACCTGATAAATCAATAGCTATCAGAAGCTGATTTCAAAACTAGCAGATATGGCCCTGGGCCTTAGGTATATACCTAGCAGAAGTATTTACGAATGGGCGCATTCACATCGATTCGTCATTGTAAGTCACGCTTGTCTGATTGATCAAGATTGACAGAGATTTGCAGTAATTAACGAAGTGTTCCCAGTTAGGAGATCGCCATATCTGAATGTTTACCAATTGTCGAGTCTTCTGATGTCTAGGTACCCTTTTCCTCGATTTACAATTAGCAAGACGTAACCCATCAGCCAGTCTCTGATTGACTACACCGTAGTGGGGATGCAGTGTTATCGAAATCGAAAGCAAAAGTAGCCAACAAGAATAGCGAAAATCGTCCGCCCCTGTAGCTCAGTCGGTAGAGCGCTGGGCTTGTGACCCAACCGGTAGTGAGAGCCCGGCTAGAGTCGCTTCGGCGCTCGCTATTTGCTCCAGACCGGGATGGCTGCGGCCGGTGGCAGGAGCCGCGTTAAAGACCAGCTGACGTCGATGAGCGGGGCGGACCGTGTCCGGCTGTGTGGGCACGTTAAACTTTCGCCTTTAAATCCTGCCGAATACCTGGAATTTCCCGATCGGACGGTAGGGGTCAGGGCCTACGCAACAAGCTCTGCTGCTTAGCGCGGGCTCTGACTTCGTCAATCCGTCCATTCAAAACGTGCGGACTAAATTTATATATATATATATATATAAAATTAGCGAAAATTCAACGATGGGGGGGGGGCGATTTTTTTTATCTTATCCAACAATCAAACCAATAGCTACTACAATAATAAAAAAATATTTTTCACCATTAAAAGGAGTAGACACGCTACATTTAAGGACATAGGCCAACCTTGCACTTATTCCAATTTGACTGAAGTTGAAAATCGACAAAAGTAACTTAAATACTTTAATATTGCTAAAGAACAAAATTGCAACACTTTGCTGAAGAAAACAGTGCCTTGAAGAAGAGCACGCGCTTCGCTATCACCATAAGACACACTTACAGTTTTTGCTCTATTAAGCCGGAAAAACTATATTCTTGATCCAAGCATTTGTGTTGAATCAAAGCTTCGTTTTTTTCTTTCACTTAATCGCTTTTTTAGCGTCGCGCTTACGTTTTCTGAGCACTTTTTAAATCACCATCGCTCATGGAGCTGTCTGATGTCTCAGTCTATTCCTAACAACAAAAAGGTTTCCGAGTTCGTAAAACCGAAAAACGAAAGAAGTAATGCAAAGGCTAAAAACATATGCCATGAAGACACTTTAGGTTGACAAAATGCCGCTCCAAAAACGCAGGGAAAATTGCAAGGAAGAAAAACTATCAGGGTTATGAGTACCTTAAATACGCATAATTAGGTAAACCTTTAAGAATGATAACAATAAAATAAATTTCATATATCCCTAAATCTACTGTATAAGCACGACACTTATATCCACCTGGCACTAGTGATTATGCTCGTGCGTGTGGTACTGGTAGCTGGGTACTTGTGGCAACATTGTATTCCTAACATCCAAAACACCCTTAAATAATCATGTTTGCTGTCAAATTTCGGATTCCATAATGCCAGTCATGTTGTCGACTTTGCTTTGTTCTCTGGTAAAAAGCGGTTTCACTAAACACTGATTCGCCAAACATTTTGGCCGCTAACGAGCCCCTGCACCGCCCTAAATCGTCTTAGGCTGTGAGCTGCGAACTAAGCCAACAAACGTAACCTCGTAAGCTGACCTTTATGTATTGGGGCTTGGGCTAATCTCCTTCGGTCTAGATCACTTCTGTGTACCGCTTAGCCAGTCTTCCGGGTATCACCGACTCCAGACCTGTTGTCCACTCCCTGGCACCTTGAATCCACAACCAAACCAAAAACCCGACCGCCAACAAAAACCACACCTCTGACCACGCGACTGACCTGTCTGGGCCACAATTCCCATGCTGGGTGAGCTGGTGACCCGCCGCGCCGGTCGGCACAGGTGCTCCAGTCACGTTGTCGGCGCGTCTGAAACGCCTCGGGCGCGGCGCTGCCTCCCTCCAAACGGCCAACCACCGACTGTCGTCTCATTGACGGCGACACTGCTACGACACTTGTACGCACGGCGAACCGATTCGCGGCGACTCGGCGCTGGAAGGGGAGACCCCAGGCCGGAAAGTCGAGCACAGCCCCGGCACGGCGAATCGACACGCGCGACAGTGGCAACGCGCCGGCAGAGGGACGGGTGAACGAACTGCCGCCGCGAGCAGAAACGCCCCGCGGCATAGCACCGGCCGGATAGGTCACGCCGAGCAGGGAGACTGTGGCCGAGGCGAAGGGAAAACGTGGGATGAGTGGGGGCTGGAGCGGGGTATCACTGCGGATCGGCCATGCCAAGAACATGCGGTGGGGACATTTGAGTGAATGTTTGTGATGAATGATACACAGCTTTTATTTCCGCACCCTTACTGTTGAGTGTCAAGTATTCTTTTCCAGTTTCACTGGTGAATACTAAATGATAGCTCATTGTGGGGACAATAATATAAAGTTTGTATGCAAAACCATATTAATGTTTTCTCATCAACGTGCATTTCAACAGCAAACCATTTGAATCGTAGATATCGGATATAGCATGCATCCAGTACAATTTCCAGGTAACTTGTGTCATAAAGCTGGTCAATTGAAAACCCGAACGGAGCGACTGGCTTGACTTGTAGCGGGAGCGGCTGTATTCCATCCAACCATATGGTTATGTGAGCGCGGATTTAGGAGACAAGCTAGTAGCCGTACGCTGTCAGTCTAAACCTTTTACTAATTCACAGAGTAACATGTTCGTGCAATGAGTGGCCTGATGGGCTGATCTAAAGCATGCCAGCCTCTGTTTTCAGAGAAAACTCTGGCTTGTTTCGTGACTTATGAGCGTTAATGAAATGCCTACCTATGCTAAGGCTACCTAAAATACTCATTACGACTTACTGAACCACATTGATAGAATACCGCCAGCTACGTTTATATATATTTGAGACGCAATATCGCAAACAAGCTACTGACATCAGTTCACATTTCCACTCGCTACAGGGAATAAGCAGAAAATAAATGAACCGGACAATAAGCTAGCCTAGCAGTACTTAGTATGAACGATGCGGCTTCTGGCCACGGGCGGAGTTCCCTTTTCAAATCGTGGGGCCACTGCCCCACCAGCTTTGAGTTTGGCCCCAACAAGTTCGTGTTTTGCTACACAAACTTTAGTCTGATTTGACGGTTTCCTGGCATTAAAAGCGTCATTATTTACCTTGCCCTTGCCAAAGCAACAAATATAAATAATTCCTCGAGCTAAAATTGTCATTTGTTTACCATTTTCACACAAACATGAATGTAATATGACATTTGGTCCCAGCAAGTTTTCCTTCCAGCCATGTTTCCGGCCCCGTCATCTGAGCACCATAGCGTAGCAGCCGGCGCCGTGGCGGGCTGCCCTGCTCACTGCACACTGCAGAGCGTCTGGCTAGTGTTCCACAGAACCGGGCGCCTCGCCTCTCACCTGCGCCATCCATCGCAGGAAGCCGGCGCCAGGCGCTAACTCAATTACAGCCCCCTAATTTCTCCCCTTCGATGCCGCCGCGCGCCCCTCAAACAGACGACACCGCCGCGCCGGCCCGGCGTACAATGAAGAATGATCGCCAGCCATTGTTCCACCGCCAAAATGATCAGCCAGAAAAATTAGCCGATGTAAAAAATAAGGCCAACGGTGGCGCTGTGTGGCGGGCAGCGGGCGCCGGTGCGACGGTGGTCCGTCGCGACCACTTACGGACGGCGCGCACAATGGCCACTGGACGGCACGGAAATTAAAAGGTCATCAATTTGTCGTCGCGCTGGTGAAAACAAGCCTGGCGAGTGGCTGGGAGGGGCGGCTCGGCGGCGGGGTGCAGGTGTCACTCGCCGCTCCGGTGATTATCGCCGCGTTTGAGGGCCGCCGACCGCGATCGGAGCGGCCAATTTCTGCGGCCACATCAGTGGAGCCGCTGCTGTGGCCGCAGCACGGGACAGCTGGGGCGGCCGGCCGGGCAAAACAGCCGCCACCGTGTCGCCGGCCAGTCCGATCAGCGCGACCCAGTCCGACCCAGCGCGGCCCAGTCCCACCCAGCGCGACCCAGTCCGACCCAACGCAGCCCAGTCCCACCCAGCGCGACCCAGTCCGACCCAGCCCGGCCCAGTCCGACCCAGCCCGGCCCAGTCCGACCCACCTCAGCCCAGTCCGACCCAGCGCGGCCCAGTCCGACCCAGCGCAGCCCAGTCCCACCCAGCGCGACCCAGTCCGACCCAGCGCAGCCCAGTCCGACCAGCGTGACCCAGTCCGACCAGCGCAGCCCAGTCCGACCCAGCCCGGCCCAGTCCCACCCAGCGCGACCCAGTCCGACCCAGCGCAGCCCAGTCCGACCCACCTCAGCCCAGTCCGACCCAGCCCGGCCCAGTCCGACCCACCCCGGCTCAGTCCGACCCACCTCAGCCCAGTCCGACCCAGCCCGGCCCAGTCCCACCCAGCGCGACCCAGTCCGACCCAGCCCGGCCCAGTCCGACCCAGCCCGGCCCGGCTCGAGACACTATCCCAAACAATGGCTGCTTTCACCCAAGAAGGACATTGCCACATTAACATAAGATTTGGGTTGAGATAGCCATCTTGATGGCTAGGCCTTGAAATTATGTATGACATCAGTTCAAACAAACACAATCGTCTAATAAAGAAAATATGCGAGTTTAATTTTGACAGATCTGTAAGTAATACGCCACATGTGTATTGGCATCGGGTCTTCGAGCTAATCACGTCACGAGCCATTTTGGCGTCTGAACTACGCTATACCTTCTACACGGATGTTTTTTGGACGCTTTGTCGGCCGTTTAGTTTGGCAGCACTCATATTTATCCGTTGTCTTCCAAGACGTCACTAATTCAAGTTTCCGCTTGAAATTTAAAGTTGAATATCTTCTAAGAAAATATGTTTTTCGGGAAAAATTCAAAAACATGTTCAGCTGACCTCGCCTGACATTTTGTCAAGCAACCAGAGACCGGTTATGAAATCGAGCATTATCTTCGGATCAAAATCGAACGATATCGTAAGCCGTTTGAGCGTCCAAACACAGCACCATCATCCGCACCAGCAATACAGTGAACATCCAACTCTGATTCGAACCGGCGACACCAACTGCGCAAGTCTCACGCTCTACCAACTGGGCTAATAGGAAGTGGTAGCTGCGAAGGCTGACTGGCATATGTGATCAAATGGTAATGCGATCGAGCCTTACCTTGTGGTCAGAGGCATAGCTTCTCCAGACAAGTTTGAGGGGCTGAGCAGGGCAAACTCGCTTAACCCGCGCGGCGCTGGGGGGGGGGGTACATATTACCCCCTCCCGGGCTTTCTCAATAACTTAAAAATCTATGCATGATATCGACATGAAAACTCCTTAACCTTTAGTAAAATGTTTTCGAAGTTTTCAAGAGTATATTATGTTGTAAAAACAAATATTTCGGCGCTCATTGTGGCGCCTTCATCAGGGAGTGACTGCGGTGCAAAACATTTTTTAAAAGTCAACAGCATAATGAGTAATTATCAAGCGATGAGTATAAAGGTTAGAGCTTTCATAATGAAAGTATATCTGGCGCCAATATTCACCCGCCAATCGTACATTCTGAACACACACTCGAAATAATAAAAACAACATCGTAACATACGACGGTGCGCAACCGAAAGCAAAAACTACGCCTTATTAGACACGCACATATTTAATTTGTGTTAGTACTCGCACATCACTAGAGATCCTTTTTCAAAGCAATGTCCCATATGGGGCTCAAGTTAACATTTCCAACATCGAGGTTGATCGAAGGGTGCGACTGTCGGATCTCTATAGCCTCCCTGAACTTCCTTCTTTTCCAGTGACTTTCCAGGGCCAGAGTTTTCGCACTGAGCGGGTCCATGCTTCCAGCACATGTTTCAAAATGTCTAGCAGTGGCAGACTTGTCTATCCTTCCGAATTTGATGTCGGATACATGTTTCTTCATTCTGACAGTTTTTGGCCTCCCGTTTTCTTCTATGTAACTGGAGCCGCACGAGCACTTAATCTGGTATACGGCCCCTTTCTTCTTTACTGCTTCTATCGGGTCTTTAACGTTCACCAAACGGTTTCTCAAGCGCTTTGAAGCGTGAGCTACCCTGATCCCTTCTTGCCTGAGAAGCTTCGTGATCTTCTCCCTCACACCTGGCACGTAAGGAACCGCTGTGAACATTTCCCGGCTCCTGGCAGTCTCTTCCTGTGGCACCCGAGCTCGCGCATCCTGATGCTTCGGTTTCATAGCCTTTTTAACAAAGGCTTCTGGGTATCCATTTGCCGTGAATATTTCCTGAATTTTCTTTTTCTCTTCTTTCAAACTTGAGGAGTCGCTACAAAGTAGTCTGGCTCTGGTTTCGAGTTCATTCCTGGGGGATGGTTGGAGTCATACTTTAAATAGACGTTTGATGTCGTCGGCTTCCTGTAAACTGATGTTCT
>JARBER010075174.1:0-11710 GCA_030265075.1 Balanus glandula | reverse complement strand
GTAGACGATAACCAAAAACATCGTTGGAAAGCTCGTTTAAAATCATTTTTGAGACTATCATATTTTTTGCTGAGGTTAAAATAGAGGTGACCAGAAGTCAGCAAAGGTAAAAAATTCAGTTTTAGTACTTTGCTGCAAACAATCCCAAACATATGGAGTACTAGAACGACGCGGAAAGTAGCAATCGTTAGCAATTTACATCTGTTAGTCTGGTGCGGTGGCTCACTGAAAACCGGATCAGAGTGGGAGGGTATTGGTGACGTCGTGCCCGGCTGATTCTGGAAAAAGCTGGTATAAGACGGCCGCCAGACGCGTGGTAAAATATAGCCGAGCGGGCGCCGCGCCGGCAGCGGCCCGGCCTCTCCTGGTTATAATGGTATGTTCGGAACAGACGGAACTGACTAATGGTGTTTACAATCGGCATTGTGCGCAGAGGCCGGGTCCCGCGGGAGGAGGTGCTCGAATGGATGGGCCGATCGTTCGGCCGAGACGCGGTCTGGTATTCGGAGCGCTGTGCCAGTGACGGGTTATTGAGATGATGGTGCTCGTCGCCGTTTGTGAGATGACTGTTTTGCCTTCTGGGAAGGTGGTCTGTGGACGATCAACACTAGTTTTACTGCTTCTGTGTCGTATGATATGAGGAAATCCTCGCATACAATGACATTGATTAACTTGGTTACTTATAAATAACTCGCGCTATTTATATGTTTTTATGATGACTTGTGGTCGGTGGGGAGTAAATGCATCGCTCCTGGCATGATTTATCCCGGTCTCCTGTCAGATTATATTATTTATCGGTGGTTTCTATAAAAATGGTGTCCGGGTATTATTCGCTGGAGAACGACAGCTAGCTACCACAATATCCCGTTATCTATCTTCTTTTATTGATTGCACGGCCCTCAAAGTCAACGTTCCGTCACTCTGAACTTAATTATACATTATACTGGTAAATATTCAGAAATACTGCTTTATATAAGGTAAAAATGGCGACTCCGCATAGCTTTTGGTCGTATGTAACTGGAACTTGACTTGTACTCATTCTGAAAACATGGAATTGACTTGATGCTGGTAGGTAGCTCTGTTTTATGTTGTATGGAAATTTCTTGTGACTGGCGTAATTGGGTCGAATACTGGTTTCGCAGGCATGATCTGTAGTCATCATACATGCGTGTAATGACGTGTGCGTGCGTGTGTGCGTGCGTGCGTGCGTGCGTGCGTGCGTGCGTGCGTGCGTGCGTTCGTGCGTGCGTGCGTGCGCGCGTGTGCGCGTGTGCGTGCGCAAAGTCAATAGCATACCATTCGAAGTGCCGTGACGAAACAAACACAATGACTTAACGATATTACACCCTCCTAGTTAAATACAAAATTATTGGCTTATCACTTTTTTGCCTAAAATTTACGTTCTGACTTTAATGACCTGGAGCCTTAACTATGGATCTGAGGATACATTTGATAACATGTTGACAATTACAGATGTAAATTGCTAACGACAGCCACGACAAACGCCGGAGCGCCCTCTCGTCATCCCGCTTCCCGGAAGCGCCGCCGCATCCTGACATCCGTACATCCCTCTGATTCCATCACCGAGTCGTCCCTCGTCCGGTAACCGTTCCCCGGTCTCTCTGAACCTCCCCGGGGGCGGCGTCACGGAGTCACGACTCGGGCGCACTCCCCGGTAACCTCGCCCCGTGACGCAGCGCCGGCCAGCGGCGCGGTGAGCGCGGCAGACCGGCTCAGGTGCGCCCGGCGGCGGCCGGGGTCTGACAGCCGCGGCGGCGGCGGCGGCGGTGGCTGAGAGGTGCTGATAAACAGAGCCAGGCTCGGGGAGAGAGCCGCCTCTGACGCACACGCTCAGCCGGTAAACACACGGTCAGACTGGGGCACGAGGCAGCCAGCCGGGCACCGCCGCCGCCGCGGATACACTCCTCACGGCTACAGTGCTGTCTGCTAGGCCGGATACAATGCCATCGCCTGACGCGCGTGCTACGGGGCCGGCCGGGTAGCGCTCTCCGCTGGGTTACGTCACCACAGGGTTACGCTACACACAACACACGGCAGCGCCTACCAGATGGCTACATTGCCGCCCATGACACCACGGCCACGGCTGCTGGACGAACCGCAACCGCAGGGTCTCATGGGATGCTCTTGCATTCAGCTTTCTATCGTTACGTATACATGTGATTAGGGAATCCCGATTTGCCCTCGTGATAGCTTCAGTAAAGTTTTACGTACCAAAATGGAACTCAAAATTGACCGTCAGATATGAACATGGCTTTTAGCCCCGTTCATATCTGACGGTTTATTTTGAGGCATCTCTTGTGGGTACACAATTACAGAAGTCACCACGGGGGCAAATCCGGATTTCCTAATATCATGGAAACGTGGCTTATGATCTAGCGGGGCTATGAGGCTATGAAACCAATACTAACAAAATCCTAAATATCCCCGGTAGTCCATCTTATTTTCATCTATTCTATTTTGAATTATATTCGTGAGATCTAAATCATATGCTATGGTGTATCCTATATACAGTACATCATATTTTAAGTCTGATCAACCATGGATTATGTGTCACACTCACAACTACACGATTCTAAAGACATGATAACCAAAAGCAGGGGAAGACTGCCGCACCACACCTGCAACAAGTTACGAACACGGCGGCAAACAATGACCTTCCTCTTCTGACGAACACGGACTGGTAGCCACGCAAAATAAAATAGCATAAATTCGGCGACGATAACCCGGAAAGAGCCATCACTAACCACCAACCGAATCCTTTGCCTGGGTCACTGGGTCAGGCATATACGGACATGATCGAGTGACGCCAGGATCAGCTGAGGCATATACTCTACATGGAAGATAATTACTGAGCATACCGCATCGTCATGTTTATTCTAGGCATTTTTGTCAGGCAAACAGCGTCTATTTTCCGGCGGAACACCAGTTGCCACGGCAACTAAACCGCGATGTAGCGTGAAGAAAACTTGACCCATTTCCAAGCATCATGCAACATTACCGTGTGAAAAAACCACAGCGAGTTAGGTTACCTGTAAACTAATACTGCTATTTCAACTCATCGGAATTCACATAGCATTGCACAAACACTGTAAACAAAAATATCCTTAGTGAACATTCCTGAGGTTTACATCAGAATGCCGTCATGTTTGCCCTGCTTCGATGAGCTCATGTGAGATGTCATGAGCAGCTTGTTGGTCCCACCAGTGGTGGAAGTCTGACTGGCCTTTGACCAGTCACCAGCTCACTACCAGCCTTTAATTGTCCCCCCTCCGCGCTGTTCGCTGACGGTAATAGGTGCCGGGGCGGCGACTGGCCTCGTCAATACGTCTTGTACACGGCAATATTGATATTATATTTGAACACCGCCACACATAACTGCCACCCTGTTGGCCGTCCTGTGCTGCACCACCGACGACAAACGGCGGTAATTCGGCGCGTAAACTCCGCGGCAGCAAAACAACTTTCGGCTCATTACAGTGGTTTGCCGCGTCCGCGTCAGCCGAAACGATGAAAAACTTATTCATATGCACTGTGGAAAAACGTTTCACGTTGGAAAAAGGCAAGCCAAACACACCGAGTGTTCACTGGAAGAATAGCTCGTACCAGCGTTTTCCGCAACTGATGTCCGCGTAATCGTGGGCAGGAAACAAGCCAAGATATCGATACACAATTTGTATAGCACATTCCGGTGCTATGACATTTATTGTGTAACATTTCCGTGACAAAACATTTACATTTTCGTAAAAAAATACTTATTAAGCATTGCAAGCAAGGACAGGGTGCAACAGGCGAGAAGCAGCGAGTCGGAATCTCGCAAGCAGACCGCGCCGAGGCCACCACAAGGCCGTAAAAGAAGGTAAAACCGTCCGGCCATTATAGCGTTCAAAACATTAACACTAGTGTGGCGTCATCGGTTGCCACCAGCCATGACGAGCCGCGCGTTGAGCCGCCCGACCCAATACAGATCCAGCCGGCCAATTATGAGCCAAACTGACAATAGGAAATATCGAGAGGACACTCCACTGACCCTAGTCAACCTTACTTCGAGGCCAAACAAACAAGCCAAAGCACTACAATGACGATCATAAAACGCTGCAGTCCGCTTGACGTCAGAGCCTACGAGCAGCGCATAATAGCCGATGACGTCATCACTGTGCATTATCTGCCTTACAGCGGTGGTTATGGAAAATGCCGGGACGGCACCCCCTGAGTCCACCAAAGCAACGACGATGTTCTGCGGTTTCGCCACGATTTTCCGGGCTGAATTTCGCAGCGCCATCGCATGCCCAGAGCGCAGTGTGCCGCCGCCTTTAATATTAATGTACTACCTGAACATACATCACCCGAGTAATAATCACCACGAGCCGGACGCCACCTGGCCGCCGGCATTTATCATCGTCCCAGACCAGCCGGCACATCGCCGCCTATCAACACCAGCGCAGCTGACCCTGGACGACCTTGCACTCTGACCCCCTTACCCCCCCCCCCCTCCCCCGTAAATCACACGTCACCGGCTCATTAGCGGTCGGCGGATCACGGCTAAAGAGGGCGTGTAACGCGCGGGGCTCGCAGATTTACGATTTCCCGGCTCCGACCGACCGACCGACCGGCTGCCACGCACTGTCGCCGAGCCGCGCCGCTGCCGTGACATCACTGTGACGTCACTGTGACGTCGCGGCTGGCGTCACCGGCGTCAGCAGACAATGGTTGGCGGTGACACGGCAGAGCGGGCGTCGGCAGCGACTGTCACCGCCGCCGCCGATCTATTGTCCCCGCGAGATAAGAGATGGTGATCTACGTTAAACTAATAGGAATTAGAATGACTACTGGATGTGCCGCTAGGGACTGGGGAGTGGAAAAATGACAATAAAGCTAACGTCTGAGATCGAAACTGTTCAATTATTGTGATACTCGCAGAACAAAATACAGGATAAGTATACATTGCTCAGCTGAAACGTTGTATTATGCAACTAGTTTCGTCGCAAGTAGTCGAATAGTTTACAAAAGGCACGATACTGATGTATTGCGGTATGCTACGTGGGCCACGTATGTTAGTGTACACGTATGTGCATTGTCGCCTCCCCATTAATAGTCTGATAACCGGTGCTGGACGCAGCGGAATTCAAAGCAACTAGTTTGAGCCCGCCAACGATATATCGAGGTTGAGCTCAATACAATTTTTTATTATTAAGCTGCATGCAACACTAAATCGTAAGTCCAGAACTTTTGCCGAACATGACTTTTGAATGGGACTGTACAGCTACATGTACCATGATCACAATCTACATTGTAATACAGCATGATCATGCTTTGGGCTCAATTATTAGACTTGATGTCACCTCAGAATTCCCAAGAGACTTTCAGGCCGCTTTCAGGAGACATGCTTAACATATATGCATAGCCTATCAGCATCTGTAATTGCACATGCCGTAACAACGAAGGCCGAAATGCAAAGGAGAGCGAAACATTACCTTGTTACGTAGCCGAATACACCACCAGACACCACCGATGTTTTTTTTCCCAATGCGACCGACTCACACAGACAGACAGGCAGACAGAGCACGAACATACACACACGACACGCACACGATGCCGTTGCTTACAGTTCGTCGAAAATCCGCTCAACCTCTTGCCGTCCGGTTAGGTGCATGTAGAAGGCCAAGAAGTGTTTGAAGGTGAACGTTTCTGGCCTTAAGGTCTCAGACTGGGAACAGAGGCAGGGTAGAGCGTGAGACGCACACCATGCTAGGTGTCGACGCAGCTAAGGCACCATTAGCGACGGGTAGGTTAGCAATCTCAGTTGTGGGTGGGTGGGGGAGAGGGGCGGGGGTGGGGTGGGGGTGGGGGTGAATAGCATGTGCGGGCTAAGGGATGAACGCCAGGGGGGATATAGAAGCGAATACGACTCTATCAGCAATTTAAGTCGTCATTCGGCGTTATGGCTTGGGGTATCACCTGCGGTGTTTTAACTTGATGGGTGAGTCATCTCAATCCGACGAGCACGTGTGGGAGCCGATAACACATGCGGGGGGCGCGGAAAGCACATAGCGCGACAACACGATACGGCGCAGGATGTCGTGTAGAGCGACAGATAGGCCTCGGCACAAATGGTCCACGCTGCTCACATTTCGCAACATCAGACAAGTCACGGTCGTCAACAGCACCCGACAGCCGTCAAGGCGTCGTAGGGTGTAGCGACTGGTAGCGGCGGGTGTAGTGACCGGTGGCGGCGGGGGCGGAGGTTGGCGGTAGAGTGGGCCCCGGGCCCCGGACAGAGTGGACCCCGGGCCCCGGACAGAGTGGGCCGCCACGCCGCCGGAATCAGCAGCAACACCGGATGTTGTCACGGCGACCCACAGATAGCGTTCCAGGGAAGCCAGCTGTACGAGAGGCGACACCCCCGCCCGTCCACCGTCCGAATTTAACACAACGTGCGCTGAATTAGCGACATTCTTTGAGCTACACTCCTCGTCCGGAGATTTGATTCATTTGTATTTTATTTTATTTATATCTGTAGGGATCGAGAAAAGTACTGTGAAAAGTACTCAGATTAAAGTTCGCTAATGTAGGATTAACAATATTTCATCTGAATTCTAAAAATAGCAGCACAATACCAAACTGGCTGCAGCAAGCTTGCAACTATAGCATTTTAATCAGGCATTGAGCTTGACTCGCAAGCGAGAATGAGTAGCCCAAACAGGCTTTGTAAGCAAAACCCGTTTCTGTACAATGCATACAAAATAAGCCGATCACGAGCCAAAGGATCTCTTGCTATCTTATGTAACTACTGAGACCACTTGGGTTAAAGTTAGAGTCTCTGTTCAAGAGTTGCAGTCGCCTATCTCATACCTGATACTGACATACATTACCGAGTCAACATTTATGTCGATAAACCTTTCGAAATGGGAACCAGCCCATCGCAATCGTAGAGTCTCTGACCCCTGGCATTCAGAACAAGAACAGTGGCATAATCGGAATCGCGCGAATACGTTATCATGCCAGTCCCCAGGCAGTCAGTGTAGTGGGCCACTTAGCGCTAGGCTGCAGTGAAGAGTGAACAACTCAACAGTTCAGAATAGCGGACGTCTCTTTCACAGCAGCCCCCCCCCTCCCCTCCCATCGGCCACCACCCGCCAGCTACCCCGTCCAAGGTGCACAGATCTTAGACAGGGAAGTATGTCTGAGTGTGGGTTTCCACCGCCAGCCGCCCCCCTCCCGTTCATCGTGCACAGATCTTAGACAGGGAAGTATGGCTGAGTGTGGGTCGCTACCGCCAGCTACCTTGTCGACAGATCTTAGATAGGGAAGAATGGCTGAGTGTGTGTCTGCGTCGTCTCACCTTCCCGCATGGCAGGCCAGAGGCCTCCATCGCCTTCTCCACCCGCTTCCGGTCCTCCTTGTTACTGGCCAGTGACTTCACCACACTGCGAACAGACGGGGCACGAGGTCCGGTCAGAGGAGCAGCTTCATCACAGCACGACGGGATGGAGCCGTTACAGGGGGACTATAACACACTCAGAAGTGGCAGAACAAATGTGTATAGCGAGGACAACTACGCAGAAACACCACAGGATGTTCACGATTGGCGGAGAGGCGTCACGCTGAAACCCGGCAGGAAGCGGTGACAAAAACTGGCTGAAAATACACCGAAACACAGTCGGAAACACGACACTTATGCTGCATCAGTGCACATTTCCAACTCGCCCCATATTATACCAAGAAGGCAGCCTCGACCGCACTGCCGACAAACCGCGACAACGAGCGGAGCCGTATCACCGCCAGCCAATGTCTGAAAGTCACGCACATTGACCGCAGGCCGCGGTCATTCCGGCGAGTCCGCCGGCGCCTATTTCCGACCCTGGACGAACAACGAGCAGTCTGCGCCACAATCGTGCCTGGGGCGCCGGTCATGTCTGCCGGTGACACGGCCGCCGACAGGAGTAATATGGCAGCCCAAAGGTCAGTGGGCCGCCGCGCGACTCACCAGCACGGCGACAGCGACCGGCCCAGTCAGTGCAGCGAGCAGTGAGCAGTGGATGTCACATAGCATAGCGTTGTTTCACGTTGTCTGGCGCAATATATGCCTGGCCTTCGATCGATTTGGATAGTTTAGCGTACTTTCAGTGTGTGGTGAAAGGTCATAATATACACGTGTCAATCACATCACATCAGCGATTTCTGCTGCAAGAGTTACTAATAACCGCCTGAAATCATGAGGATTTCATTTAATTTCATTCACTTCATCCGACTCTTGATGAAGTGGAAGCATTACAATAAGCCCATATGTGGTGATGGTATTGGTCGCATGAGACTATACTAGTTGTATGCTGACATGGCTAATGTTATTTGATAAATAAATGTAAATACACGCCTTACCTTAATTGTACTGCAATATTGTACGCGAACTCGGTGTGATCCTTGACTAGATGGAACCAAATGCTCCATACAATTTCAAACACGTTTGCCCACCGGATTTTTAAGGAAAAGTTGATAATTTATGGACAAGGTGGTTAAATCGTTAGACTTGTATCCCTTGTGTACAGTTCAGTTGATATATGTTAAGCGTTACTGTCCTGGTGTGCATTGGCCTCACCAAATACCTACTAATCAGTTATGTAAGTAAGAAACCAAACCATTTAGAAGAACGTCAAGTTTTAATTGCTAGACCAGACACCCGTGTTTATCTTAGGCTACCAGCCGCCGACGACCGGCCATGTGAGGAATCTGAAGAATGACGACACCGGCAATAAACACGCTCTGGTATCTGTCCCTGCCCTCCCGATCCAGACACGTCACCCTGGGAGAATCACGCTCGACATATTCAGCCTACCGGGAACAACAGCAACAACAGCCACTTCCCAGATGTTTAGCAATTAGCATGACTCACCGCAGCGACGGACGGCAGCAGGGCTGGGACGGTTACCCTGCCCCCCCCCCCCTGCCACGTCACTCCCCTGCACCACCGCCACCATCGGGGTGTCTTTCCACAGACGGTCGACGCCGACCCATGCCGACAGCTGGGGCGCCTCACAGCCAGCGGCGCGACGAAGCGCGAGGGACGACGTGAGACGGGACGGGATGGGACGAGGCGGGACGAGGCGGGACGAGGTGAGACGAGACGGGACGAGACGGGAGGAGGCGGGAGGAGGCGGGGGACGAGGCAGGGGACGAGGCGGGGACGAGGCGGGGACGAGGCGGGATGAGGCGGGACGGGGCGGGACGGGACGGGACGGGACGGGACGGGACGAGACGAGACGAGACGGGACGGGACGGGACGAGACGAGACGAGACGAGACGAGACGGGACGGGACGGGACGGGACGGGACGGGACGTCGTGCAGAGGAAGAGACGAGACGTGGGCCTCGCTCGCTGTATTTGAGCCGATGTTGGTCTGTAGCGATGTTTGGGCTGTGTGGGGTTCAGTATTAGAGCTGTATGCGTGTCTGTGTCGGTGTTGGGGCAGTATCTGAGGCTGTGTCGGTGTTTGGATTCTGTCTGTATCTGAGGCGGTGCCGCCGTGCCGCAGGGATCGGCCGCCGGCTGGAGGACGGCAAGACGGCGGCCCAGCGGCGGCTCGGCACGCAGACGGTGCGGGGCCGCAGCCGGCGGCGGCGGCAGCGGCGCCGCAAGGCCCGCCGCCAGGCCCACTGAGCCACCGCCGCAGTCCAGCCGACACTCCGCCCCGGCCCCTGCCCGGAGTCGAGCCGAGCCGAGCGACGCCGGCCCGGCCCTGCCCTGAGCCGAGCCGAGCCGACACGCCGCCCCGGCCCTGCCCTGAGTCGAGCCGAGCGACACCGCCCCGACCCTGCCCTGAGTCGAGCCGAGCGACGCCGGCCCGGCCCTGCCCTGAGCCGAGCCGAGCCGAGCGACGCCGGCCCGCCCTGCCCTGAGCCGAGCCGAGCCGAGCGGCACCGCCCCGACCCTGCCCTGAGCCGAGCCGAGCGACGCCGGCCCGGCCCTGCCCTGAGCCGAGCCGAGCGACGCCGGCCCGCCCTGGCAGAGGCAGCCGTGGGGCAGACCACTGGCAGCGACGGTAACCACGGCGCAGTGACGCCGCGTCCTCCCCAGGGCAGGCCAAGCCGCTGCCCACAACGCTGCCGAAAGACACGCACGCCTGGCCGGTCGAGGTCGACTGCAGCGAGACAGCCCAATGTGTCGGTGTGAGACAAAGCAGTGCTAGGCATCCGCGATAAGTCGACCCTGTTTTCTCCCAGCGCGCGCACGGAGAGCAGAACGACCCCAGCGGCGGTCGCGTACCACAGAAAATGCAATAGTCGAACAGGGAACAGTCGCGTCTTTGGCGATCCAAGTCGATATTTCAGTAACGAGCTTAAATACTGCCAGTGCCTTAGCTGTGAAGACGCGTGCAACGATGTTCAGCGTTATCTAGTTTGTCACTAGAACATTTTACACGTGTTTTTATTGGAGTATTTACTAATACAAACCAGCGAAAACGGAGCCTGACTTTGAACAACGCGATCGCTAAAAATTGTGGGTTCAAGTTAAATGAAGAAGAATGGGTATTGACTAACCACAGCCGAACAGCTTCTTCCGTCAATGCATTCAAATCCCGCATCGATTCCCACTGGAAAGACATCCAGTTTATCTTGGTGTTCGACCGGAAGTAGCCAGAGCTTGAAAAGATCAGGCCTACAGGCCGCCCTACGAAGGGCTCAAGATTCTGTGTACTTCTAAGGTAATGTAAGGTAAGATAACTAAATAAAAATAAAAATAAAAATAAAGATAACATGGATTTCTCTGTATTTGCAGCAGATATGCAAAGCATCATTCTCTTAATCGCAAACAATAAGAGTGAAGACGGCACAACAACTAAAAGAAGTCAGTGTGTGTGTAGCTAATTATGTTGGCTACTGCAACTATGTGACAAATAACGATTGCAGTCTAGCGCGACAACAAGAAACTGCTAAATAACTGGAAACGAGAAATGCTTTACATGTGTTTGATGATGCAACCAAAGACAGCTTACTGCTAACCAGCCATTTACAACGTCTCAGCTCAATACCATAGACTGGGGAGGGGAAATGGCGTTTGACAAACCCGGCCCCTGGTTATATTCCGAACCAACGATCGTAGCGGAACGCAAAAGGCGCCAATCGAAAGCGTTCAATGAAATAAGCCTTAAGGACGTTATACATTTCAAATTTACAACTAAGGCTACCTGCCTGACCAAAAGTTTATATTGAGGCATCTAAGTCGATGGTTCATACTTGCTGTTAAAAGCTTTCGATTGGGACTATGATCAACCTAAGTGATCTCAAAGGAATGATACACATCCCGTATGAGCTTAACCAGCGCCCGACTGGAGGTGAACTGAACGAACCGCTGCGTTTTTGTTTCCAGATTACGAAAATACAATAATTTTGCATGCAATGTCACTGATCTTTCCTATACACTTTGTTTAAGTTTAAATTCGTATCAGGTTTGGTCACCAGGTCAGGTTAAGCGACCACACCTTCAAAAAAAGTTTGTGGTCGTGCCACGAACAGTTTTTGAGGGATCAATATGAAACTTTCAGAAGTGTGTTAGCATATCAGTGTCTATAAAATATATATCTCGGAATTGTAATATTGGTGACTTAAAGGGAGTGGGTCTACTGACATTGGTGATTTGGAGTTATTGACACTAGGTTATAAAGCAGATTTTTCTTAATCTAACTACGTACTGCATT
>JARBER010075063.1:0-11710 GCA_030265075.1 Balanus glandula | reverse complement strand
TTCGATGCAGTCATTTTCACAGCCTGCATGCCCTTTCTCAGGTGTTTTATCGCATTTCCGTCTTCAGAACGTTTGATGACATTGTAGATGGTGCTCCTAGTGATTCCCAGAAACATAAAATGACCCCTTACGAGGGATTTTGGTCGGTCAGGATGCTTAATAATAAAATTGACGATTATTTCGCGAACTTCGCCTCTTGACAAGGTTTCCTTGTTAACCACTGACGTCTATGTATGTCATGTTGTCCAAAGAAATTGTAAACACTTGGATAGTATTTTAATGTGCTTTCTATTGCTGGTATTTGTTTATTTCTACCTCTCCCGACTTCGAAGATATATAGCCTCGCACAGTTGTCCGGATTTCAAGTACTCACCCGTTAGCTTTAAAACCTTTTAAAAAATCAACAAGCGTCAGCTCCATTCCTGGCCTCTCATTACTATAAGTTAAACGTTAATTGACGGGAAAAACGTTTTATTTTTCGTCTATGTCTTTGACACACTTCGTAGTCGGCACCTCGTAGATTGCAGTAGATTGCACCTCGCCGTCAGCTGGCAATATCAAATGACATCACGACTTGGGTCGCGTAACGTAAGGCGTAACACGTAACACTTTGGTTAAACCACTAACGTAACACTTTGGCTAAACCTTTTCGACCTAATTACTCGTGAGTTACTTAATAGATACTATATTCCACGCAACACAAATCTTTTCATTTTCTTCTTACCTTGACACCTATACACCAATACATTCTGTCTCATCCGATCGCTTGATACGACCCAAACTAACCCGACCCCGCCGAACCCAGTTGACCTACACAACTCACCGAACGCCACCCGACCCAACCCAACCCTGTCTCACTCTTCCAACCCTTTCTCTCTCCTCCGACAGAGACCAAAGCTGGCCGGTGTCCAGCCATAAAGCCCGGTTCATACCGCGGCGACTGCCAGGACGAGTGCCGCTACGACTCCGAGTGTCCGCGGCAGCAGCGCTGCTGCAACAGCGGCTGTGCCTCCGTCTGCCTGGACCCCGACTTCAGGAAGACGTGCGACCAGCTCGTCTGTCAGGCTGACCACGTGTGTGTGGACGGCGACAGCACCACGGATGCTGTCTGTGTGAATACTGGTGAGTACCCATCGGTGACATCGAGCTATGCGACTTTCCATTTAACTTGCCTGCTTGCGTGTGTGCTGAGTGCTGCTGTTGTACATGTGTTGTGCATTATTTTGGATATGCCGTTGCCTAGTTCCTTGTGCCTAGCTAACCTTTATATGCCATTATTTTTGGCTAACATTGCATTAGCGATATTAGTCACCGCCATCATCAATAACGCATTCAAACACAACTCTTCTCTCTCGGAAGACCTTCCTTCATTTCCGCTGCGCCACTTTCAGCTCCAAAGCAGGGTCGCTGCCCAGCGCCGGCCCTCTGGGACCCGAGCACCCGCTCGTGCCAGGAGGAGTGTCGCTATGACGGCCAGTGTGGCGGGGCGGAGCGCTGCTGCAGTAACGGCTGCGCGCTGGTCTGTACCGCCCCCGACCAGAGGCAGCTCTGCTCCGAGCTCAGCTGTGAACCGGGCACAGCCTGCGTCGAAAACCCCACCGACGACGCTCAGTGTGTCCGCACAGGTGAGCGGACCGACTTAGAAGGGGTCCGGCAGGGGCATAATTAATAGCAGGGAGCATATTTTAGGACAATTGCGCGATTGTAATTCGCTATGATATGCTGCGAACGAGTGTTCACTAGATTTCCTTTATCATTAATGCAAGATTTATGATGCGAAAACAATATAGTTTGCTGTTATTATGTCTATTTTGATTGATACCTATTTATTATATTTTAAGAATAGCATATTCTAAAAAGAAGCAATGCATAATATGATAATTTAGATCAGTCATTCAAAAGTTGAGTATTTCTAGTTGTATGTCCAGCTGATGAGCTATCCCAGAGAAAACATCCAAACAAAGATGACTCAAATTGATTCTTAGTGCACTAGTCTTAATGGCGGTTGCCCTGCTGTCGCCAGATGAAAAGTTCGGCCTGTGCCCGAAACTGCCGGCCTCCGGACCGCCGACCGGTGACTGCCGAGACACGTGTCGCTACGACGCACAGTGCGCAGAGGACACAAAGTGCTGCAACAACGGCTGCGCCAGCGTCTGCCAGCGCTCTCGCAAACCCGACTGCGAGACCACGCAGTGTCGCGTCGGCTTCCGGTGTATGCAGCGGCGAAACGGAGCACCGTTCTGCGAAGCAATACGTGAGTAGCGCGTCGGAAATGTGGCGGAGCCTTACTTCATGACGGTTTGTTTTAGTTGCACTTCTTGAATCTTTGTTTCGATTCGTTGATTTTATTAGCTAACTGGGAAACAGTGTAGTTGTTTGGTGTAAATATTTTAGTTGACTTAGACTTAGCATGTATGCACTGGGAAAGTATTTGCATAATGCAATGGTTGGGCTTCCTTTCTCATATCCGGTAATAAAATGCGTGGAACTTTTCACCCTGCTAGATGATTCAAACTTGGCATGCAGGTGACATTATTTAGATGAGATGTAGTCATGCACATTGCATGGGTAGTATCGGCACCACTTATCTCAATTTGCATGATCGTTATTCGGTTTCAAGTATTGCTGCTGACCAATTCATAAGGCGAGGCCTTTGTCAAAATAAAATTACGTTTCTTGGGATATATAAGAGCTGGCGTACATACAAATAGGTGCTTTTGGTTTCTTGTAGATTTTGTTCGTTTTAAACACTTATATTTATTACTGATGAATCGTAAAATAATGTTTTCTCCTATACTACGCCTAAAAATATCAAGTAATTTAACTCACCTAACGATGTTTTTCAATTATCATCTGAATCCAAAGCAATAATAATGTTTTGCTACGTACCTAACGTCAGCTTAATATAACAAATCCATCTTCAATTTGCATGACAAGCTCAAATATGTGTTTGCGTAACTATGCAGAAAAATATTTTAAGTGAGATGGAAAAACGTGCAAAAGAGTCAATTTTTGCAGATTGAATGCTACGCATATCACATTTTGTTGTGTTCTTCTTTCTTTTCATGAATAACGGTTTCGCACTAGAACTTCTTCTGTAGTAGTTCTGCATGACCCCAGCAGGCGGCGCATGTTGCCTGCTCTGTACAAACTGCTAGTGCACCGCCCTCGCACCTTACACCAACCAATCTGCACTCTTTTAGCTGGCGACGGAACATCGGAGAAGTACGCAGGCATCAGCGGCTATTTTCCTCACGATCCTTCCCGCTTTGACATGACTGACGCCCCAGACCGCATTGCGGGCGCCTTTGGCAGCTGGGGCGGTAGCTACCTGCCACCATGGACAGAGTTCTCCCCCGGTTTCTATGAGGACGGCTCGGCGATCCCGCCGGGAGCTCCAGGCTTTGACGACTTTACCGACTTTGGCCCCTATGACCCGACGTTGCTCGGCGCGATTGTGACCGATGACGGGACGGAGTCTGCACAGCGTCCAGATCTCCCTCCGTGGCTGGACGAGGCTGGAGGACCGGGATATCCGGGCAGCGGGAAAGGGTCCTCCGCTGCTCCTTCTCCACGTGTACCGCCGCCACCTGGTCTGGTGCCGATTCGTAAAACGGGGGGATCCGATGGCGAGGATGCCAGGCCAGAGACCGGGGTGACGGCCACGACTGCCTGGCGGACGGGTCAGACACGTGGCGTCCTCGCCACGGGTGAGGCCCAGACGCATTCTGGAGGTAACGGCGCGGATGATGGAGAGACTTCGCCGACGCTGCTCGACAACTCGTTGGTCGGCCGCAATGGAGGTGGAGCCCGGGGCTCTGGTAACATACCGAGAGGCACCGCGGGCGGCGCAGGTTCTGGAAGCAGTCAAGGTGACGAGGGTCTGGGATCGAACGTGAATCGAGATGGGTCTGGCTACAGGAAACCGCTAATCAGAAGGCCGGGATACGGCTCAGGCATTGTTGCTCTGGGCTCAAGAAATCCTGGCTCTGGGGGTGGATGGGGAGACCCAGATGCTCCTACTTATGACTATGGAAGTGATAGAGAGGGTTCGTCCGCAGGGGTTACAGTTATCCTCCCAGGGTCCGGAAGACAGGATTCTGGAGCTGAACAGGATGATCTGCAGTCCGAGAGATCAGGGGTTGGTGGGGGTGTCGGGAAGCAGGGAACATCACAGTCTGCCAGCAGAGGTTCTGGAAGTGGTTGGGGAGACGCAGCACCGACAGTAACAGGTGATGTACGTAAAACGTCAGGGTCTGGTTGGGGTGATTCTGGTGACGTACTCATGTTGCCTGGCTTTAATCCAGGGTTTAAGGGGTACATAATCACTCCGCCAGCTATTGAGTTTCCTATTCGCCGACCAACTACAAAACCTAAGACGTCAAGGCCTAAAACTGGAGGTGACAGTAAACCTTTTGCAGGAAGAAATCCAGAACCCAGTGATGGAATCAAGCCAACAGGAGGTACATCAACATCTGATGGTGTGATTATTAAGCCTACATCAAGACCACAGGTCTCCGCTGGTTCGAAATCAAGTGGCTTATCTGGCCCTGCTGATAGGACAAAAACAGATAGTTCTACCAACAGAAGGCCTCTAATTACAAGCGGAACCAGACAACCTGGACCCGTTGGTGGACGTGGCAAACCTGTAGAACTTGATCAAAATCCTGGCTTTATTGGAAATACCAGGGCACCAGTGAATGGCGGAAGTGGGCAGCTAACTGGTGGAAACAGAATACCTAGCAATAGAGGTGGAAGTCCTACATCTGTGAGCGGTGGCACAACACTGGGATCTGCTGGAGGAAAATCTTTGCCTGTCAGTGGAAAAGGAACATCACCAGCAGTTGGTGACCGCGATAAGTCTAGACCGACTAACGAAAAACTTGACAATAGTGGAGAAAACAAATCACCAGGGCCAGTTAGAAAAGGACCGTCAAACATTGTAAGCAGTAAGCCCATCTCTCGTGGTGGAAAGTCCGGAACTGTAAGTGGCAGTAGAACACCGATACCTGTCAAAAAACCGCTATCAGCAGGTGAAGTGAAAGCTCCATCTTCCGCTGGTGGTGTACGGAAACCTGGCACAACTGGCAGAATACCTGTTGTGGGAGCCAAGTCACCAGAATCAGTTGCTAGGAACCCAACAGAAGAGGGCAAGTTGACAGTACCTGGTAGTGGAAAACCTGATGTAGGACAAACATCAGGAGTTGGTGGTGGACGAAGGACAAATGCATCAAGCGCTAGGAACCCAGCTCTCCCTATAGGAACCCAGAATCCAGGAACTGTTGGCAAACAGTCGGGATCTGCTGAAGATAGAAGAAAGCTTGTCTCTGATGGTAGACGTCAAAACCCTGCGTCAGTTGTTGCAAACAAAAATCAAGGACCTATCAGAGGTGAACCTGTATTGGTCGATCAAAAGAAAGCATCGGGATACGGTGGTGAAAGTCCCGGAGCTTTCCGTGGAGGAAGCAAGAGGGGACCCGATGGTGAAAGTAGAAAACCTGGATCTATTAGTGGAAGCACAAATACAGGATCGGTGACACGACAGCCGGGTTCGTTCGGTGTAAATAAAAGGCCACAATCAGTTTCTGTGCGAGACAATACCAGACCTGCTGGTGTAAATAAGACGCCCCAGTCATCTGGTGTACGAGGAAGACCTGGCTCACCTGATGGCAGCACATCGCCAAGTTCCACCTATGGACAGAAGAGACCGAGTTATGATATCCCTAATAAAGGCGATGATGAAAACCCTAAAAATGCTAATGGAGCTATCACTCAAAACTCTGGCATTACAAATGACAGACCTGAAACGCCCGACAATAGAAGGAAGCCAGCTCTCATTGGAAGTAGACCTGCATCGCCTCAAAGAAACAAAACCCCCGCATCTTCCGGAGGAAAGCCTGTAACAGTTCCTAAACGTGGCAGGCCTGTATCCGTCATTGGTGCAAGACCTTTAGGAGGTGTGAGTAAATCTCCTAAACCTGTATCTAGAGGACCTGGTTCGTTTGGAGGAAACAGCCCATCAGGGCCCACCAATGTCCGAGGAACACCGAACCCATCTGGAGGCATCCGCGCACCAGGATCTGTTCGCGGAAATCCTGTCCCTAGTATTGGAATCAAAACGTCAGGATTCGTTGACGACTCTGATAGTCCTATCGTCGCTGGTGGAAGCAAGACACCAGGATCAGTTGCTCAGAAGTTTGACTCTGTGAATGAAGGCCGGAAACCAGGGTCCACTGGAATACGTGGTAGGCCAGGACCTGTTGGTGCAAGTCAAAAACCAGCAACAGCTACTGGCGGTAAAACATCTACAACTTCTAATGAGCCCAAGGAAGTTAAACCTGCTAACCAGCAGAATAACTCTAAAAATAACCGACGAACTGGCGGTGTATCAAACCCTGTTGGGCAGCAAAGAGATCCTACTGTATTGCCTGACTTCGGAGATGGGTATATTCCACCAACGTCAGAATTTGTGCCACCTAAAACTGGATATAGCGGACGCATACCATCTGTTCCTTTCCTAATACGACCTGTAGGCGGACCAAGAACACCAACGTCCGTAGGGGTACTCGGCAAGCCTGGATCAATTGGAAGAACGCCAGGAGATGTGGCTGGACTTGGAAGGCCTGGATCAGTTAACAATACTCCAGGATCAACTCGTAGAAGGCAAAAGCCTGAAGATAATCCTGACAGAAAACCAAATGGGTCAGATAATCGTAAACCTGATCCATTAGGGGCCAGTAAAACGCCAGGACCAGTTCCCGAAAATGAGAGTCCAGTAGAGGCTGGTGTAAGCAGACCAACCAAATCATTCACCGGGCGCCGAACACCTGGATCTGTTGTTGGAAACAAAACACCAGGAAACTCTGTACCAGTTGATGGAAGCAAAACACCAGGATCTGCAGGGGAACGTGACCGACCAGGACCTGTCAGTGGACCAAGAACACCCACGTCTGTGGGAGGGCCGGGCAAGCCTGGATCAACTGGCAGAACGCCAGGATCAACTCGTGAAAGTCAAAGGCCTCAAGCTGTTCCTGGGAGACGAACAAATGAGTCAGGTAATCGTAAATCTGAACCATTTGGAGACCGCAGATCACAAGGGACAGTTAACGAAAACAGAAAACCTACAGCAATTGGCGCTGTAAGTCGACCAACATCATCGACTACTGAGCGCCGAACACCTGGATCTGTTAATAGAAACAAAACACCAGGATTTGTAGGTGAAGCTGCTAGACCAGAACCTGTAGTCGGAAGGGGAACGCCAACATCCGTGACGGGACTTAGCAAGCCTGGGCCAATCTCCATTACACCAGGATCTGTATCGGAACCTGGAAAGCCTGGACCAACTCGTGCGAATCGAAGACCTCAAGTTAATCCTGGAAAAAGACCAAATAAATCAAATTATCCCCAATCTGAACCAACAGAGAAGGATGAAACACAAAGACCAGTTAACGAGAATAGAAAACCTACAACAGTTGGTGGGAGGAGACCAACGACATCGTCCACTGGGCGCAGAAGGCCTGGATCGGTTCTTGGAAGCAAAACATCAGTAAAACCTATACAAGGCAATAGAAATAAAGCACAAGAAGCTGTAGGGGTAAGTGACAGACCAGGATCTGTAAGAGGAGACATCAGACCAGGAACTGTAGGTGGAAGAAGAACTTCGGCATCTGTGGCAGGACTTGATAAACCTGGATCAATCGGCACACAACCAGGATTTGTGAAGAGACCAGGCAAGCCTGGATCGATTGGCAGAACACCAGGATCAGGTCCTGAAAGTGAAATACCTCGCATTAGTCCTGGAAGAAGACCAAACGAATCTGACAATCGGAAATCCAAGCCAATAGGAGACAATAGAACGCAAGGGCCAGTTAGTGACAATAGAAAACCTGCAGCAGCTAGTGTGAGCAGACCAACGCCATCTTCCACTGGTCGCCAAACTCCTGGATATGTTATTGGAAGCAAAAGGCCCGGAAAACCTGGATCAGTCGACGAAAACAAAACACCAGGATATGTAGAGAGAGACGGCAGACCAGGACCAGTAAGAGAAGATAACAGACCAGGACCTGTAGGCGGAAGAAGAACGTCAACATCCGTGGCGGAAACTGGCATTCCTGGAACAACTAGTGAAATTCAAAGACCTCGCATTAATCCTGGAAGAAAACCAAATGGATCGGGGTATCGAAAATCTAAGCCTTTTGGGGACGGTAAAACACAAGAACCAGATGGCGAGAATAACGAACCTACAGCAGCTGGTGTGAGCAGACCAACTGCTTCATCCACTAGGCGCCGAACTCCTGGATCTGTTTTTGGAAGCAAAAGACCGGACAAACCTGTACCAGCCGATGAAAACCAAACGCCAGAATCTGTAGCAAAAGATGAAAGACCAGTTCCAGTAAGAGAAGGTGACAGACCAGGACCTGTGGGCGGAATAAGAACGTCAACATCCGTGGTGGTACCTGACAAGCCTGGATCAACTCGCAGAAGTCAAAGACCTCGCATTAGTCCTGGAAGAAGACCAAATGGATCAGATAACGGAAAGCCCAAGCCGCTTAGGGACGATGAAACACAAGGACCAGTTCGCGCAAATAGAAAACCTACATCAGCTGGTGTGAGCAAACCGATCACATCGTCCACTGGGCGCCAAACTCCGGGATCTGTCATCAGAATTCAAAGACCAGGGAAACCTGTTCCTGTCGTTGAAAGCAAAACACCAGAATCTGTAGGGAAAGGTGACAGACCAGGACCTGTAAATGGAAGGAGAACGCCAACATCCGTAGCTGGGCTTGGCAAGCCTGGATCGATCGGCACAGCACCAGGGTTTTTGGCGGGACCTGACACGTCTGGCTCGATTAGCAGAACACCAGGATCAACTCGTGGAAGCAAAAGACCTCAATTTAATCCTGTAAGAAGACCAAATGGATCAGGTAATCAAAAATCTGAACCATTTGGGGAAGATAACACGCAAGGACTAGATGGCAAAAATAGAAAGCCCACAACAGCTGGTGTGAACAGACCACCCGGATACGTTATCGGGAGCAAAACATCAGGGAAACCTGTGCCAGGCGATGGAAGCAACACACCAGGATCACTAGGGGGAAATGATGTACCAGGATTTACAAGAGAAGGTAACAGACCAGGACCTGTAGGTGGAAGGAGAGCGTCCACACCCGTTGCAGGACTTGGCAGGCCGCAACAAAATAGCAGAACACCAGGGTTTGTGACGGGATCAAGCAAGCCTGGATCAATTGGTAGAAATACAAGTTCAATTCGTGGAAGTCAAAAACCTCAAAGTAATCCCGGAAGAAGACCAAATAATTCCGGTAGTCAAGCTGCACCGACATTTGAACGTGGGACGGATGCTGTTGGTACACAAGCAGGCGGTGGAAGCCTACCCAAAATAGATGATGGGTATCTACCACCAAGTTCGGAGTTCAGTCCACCTAAAACAAGCTATGCTGGTTCTAAACCAACGATTGAGTCTTCGAATATTCGAAGACCCCCAGGAATAAAGGACAGGCCAATCACATTTGTCACTGCACAAGAAGGAAGCAAACCCGGAAGAGAACGTGTGTCAACGACCGCAGGTTCCAAAACAAATTCAGACGAAACTCCCAAAAGACAGCAAACTCGCCCCTCAAATCGTCAGCAAAGTGCTGTCGGACAGACTATCTCACCCGAAACTGCATCTCAGAAATCATCTCAAAGAAAGCAATCTCGTCCAGGAAATCAACGAACCAGTGTTACTGGACAAGTTTCCTCTCCTAATCTAACACCACAGAGGTATCCGCAAAGACAGCAGCCTCGCCCTGACAGTCGTGTTCCGACTTCAACCGGTCCATCCACCCTGCCTCGACCCGCAGATAAACAGTTTTCGCAGAGAGAGCGACCTGGCGCAGGCGGCCGTCAACCTAGTACAGTTGGATCGACCGATTCCCTGAAACCAACCGTGGATGGGTCTCCTCAGAAGCAGGTACCTCGCCCTTCAAATCGCAAGCCGAGTTCCAGCGAACAGGATGCTTCATCACGACCAAAAGCTGAAGTATCAAGTCAGAAACAGCCATCCCGAACCGCGAATCGTCGACCAAGCACCACGGCGCAGACTGACTCCATCCAGTCCACAGATTCGAGGTCTCCTCAGACAGAGAAATATGGCCCGGACTACCGCCAGCCGGGTGCCGCCAGACCTACAGCTTCACCCCGACCGACAACAAACGAATCTACCCAAAAACCGGGATCTCGTCCCATCAGCCGTCGGCCGACTTCTTCGGGGCAAAGTGACTCGCTAAATCGTCCTGCAAATCGGAAGCCTAGTCCTACTGGTCAGACTGATTCAACTAGGCCCAAAACTCAGAAATCACCACAGGGACAGACATCTCGCCCTCTTAACCGTAGGCCAAGTACAGCTGGACAAACTGGCTCCTCACAACCCATCGTTGGGGTATCTCCTCAAATACAGAGGCCTCGCCCCGACTATCGTCAGCCGACTTCCGTTAGGCAGTCTGACTCAAAACAAGCCACTGCCGAGGGATCCCGTAAGCGACGACCTAGTTCTGCCAACCGCCAGCCCGGTACCACCGGACCGACCGACTCCACACCACCTACAAATCAGAGATTCCCGGAGACAAGACCGGGACCTAGTCCCACCAGACGTCGGCCGACTTCTTCGGGGCAAAGCGACTCGCTATCTCGTCCTGGAAATCGGAAGCCGAGTTCCACAAGCCAAACTGATTCAAACAGGCCAAGAACTCAGAAAACCCCAGTGGGACAGACATCTCGCCCCTTTAGCCGTCGGCCAAGTACAACTGTACAAACTGGCTCCTCACAACCCGCCGTAGGGGTATCTCCTCAAATACGGCGACCTCGCCCCGATTATCGTCAACCGACTTCCGATGGGCAGTCTGACTCAAAACCAGCCACTGCCGAGGGATCCCGTAAGCGACGACCTATTTCTGCCAGCCGCCTGCCCGGTACCACCAGACTGGCAAACTCCACACCACCTACAAATCAGGGATCATCGCAGACACAGCAATATCGTCCTGGTAACCGCCAACCGAGTGCTATTGCACCAACAGTTTCGTCAGGTCCCACAACAATCGGATCTCCTCAGAAGCCGTCACGTCAACCAATCAACCGTCGGCCGATATCTGCTGGGGAAAGAAGAAAAGCTCCAAAAGCGCCAAGTTCCGATACCAACATTTCCCCTCAGAAGCCTCTACGTGGACCTGGCGCAGATAACCGCCAACCGAGTAGAACTGGGCAGAAGAACTCCCCGAAGACCACTCCTACGGTGTCTCCTACCAGCAAGCCTAGTTTTATAGGACGGCCAAATTTCTCCAGACCTAAAAGTCAGGAAACTCTAGAGGGACAGACAACCCGCCCTGTTGATCGTCGGCCAAGTACAGTAAGTCAAACTGGCTCCCTCAAGCCCACAGTTAACGTTTCCTCTTCATCGTTACCGCCTCGTCCCGTATATCGTCGGCCAAGTAATACAGTACAGTCTGACCCGAAACAAACCACCACTGATGGATCCCGTCAAAAACAGCCGGAAACCGGCGATACTACCGGAAAGACAGACTCGCTCAGTCCAACAGCTGAGACATCTCAGAGACGACCTGGTCCTGCCTACCGTCGACCCAGTTCTACTGGGCCGACAGGTTTGCCCCAATCTAGCATAAACGGAGCTCCAAAGCAAAGACCTGGTTCTGCAATC
>JARBER010074952.1:0-11714 GCA_030265075.1 Balanus glandula | reverse complement strand
CTGTGACCACTTTATATTTTAAAACATCGCAACATAGTGCTAAATAATGTTCTCTTGCGTTACGGAAGCTGAACTCGCCAGTAATCAATCTTCATCACACAGCTTGTGCGAGCCCGCTGATAGATTGTTTTTCCGTCTTCTCGCATTCACGAAGTGTGGTGATTGATCATCCTCTATGCAATATAAATAACACTTGAATCACGTGCTATTCTCATGCTTCTGTCGGTTCTCATGCGAATATTGTGGCGCGAAATCATGTGGATGGCATAAAAGCAGCCTCCGAAACCGATGCTTTGTTCCATACATTAGATATATGAATATGTATTGCTTATGTGCATATTGTGCCGTGAAACCCGCTCACTTCTCAAGTCATTAAAGACTCGTTCCGAGCATTCTCTTCTAACGGTTCCTGCTGCTTCATACGGTTCCTGTTGCTGCACACAGCTTCTCTTGCTTCAAACGGTGGTTCCCGTTGCTCCAAACGGTGCCGTATACGGTGGCGGGGTGCGCCGGCCGCGCCGCAGGGGGACGGCCGAGGCCAAGGCATGATACATGGTCCGACAGAGCGGAACGACAAGAAACAAATCACGCAGTAGATAATAAGAGGATATGTAAATTGGAGAAGTTAAGTAGTATGCGTAGATAGTTTTTTCAATTAAAGAGACACGATGGAATCATGTAACTCAAGAATGAATGCATGAAGGAATATATTATGAGCAGTGAGCACTGTACTTCAAAGGCCAAGACAATAAGTCTAAGAGAGCGTTTAATGCGACGGAGCAGCGGCGTTAATCAGTGATGGAAACGCACGGTGAATGCAAGACCCGGCCGTCCCGGTCACTGTTCAGTGCTGACAGCGCTGTACGTGCACCGCTGCTCCGCTAAACGATGACTCGCCGTCTCATTTCAGCACCTCTTCTAAACGCCTGCATACTGTAAATTGTAGGCATATAGTCAGCAGCGCAGTCCACCTGCCTGTGGGACTGGCGCTGTCTGACTCCGCGTTCTGCCCACGGTCATAGAATACGTTCTGCCCACACACCGCGCCGGTCAGAATCGAACGCAGAGCAGGCCAACATCCATCCTGCACCGTTGCGTGCCGCCCGCCCCGCCCCGCCACGCCACGCCACGCCACGCCACGCCCCAGGGCACAGGCCGGCCTGGTTGGCGGCGCAGCGCCGGAAGACGCATGTTCCAGGGTGTGGCTCTGGGACTGCGCCGCACTGCAGGGCGCCTACTACCGAGCAGCACACCAGACCAGTAGGGGAGGACGGGGTCAATTGGTCGTTTTTTCGAAAGCGATATATTTTAAAATCATGATCTCATTTTCTCACTTACACAATGCTAATAGGTGCCACATGCATTTGCCATTTTTTGGGTACATTAAGCATGACACGATAAAACAATTATTTTTAGTAGAAACCACACTTTCTTTACAGGTCGGTCAACCGGCCAAGTCGTTGCCCGGCCGGGGAGGTCGGGTCATTTGGCCGTGGTTGAGATAGAGTACATTCGCATGAAATATTCGTTTAATTCCTTCTGGTTGATTTTATCATAGACCATTATTGATGATTCATGTGGAATTTGTGTTCAATTTGCATATGCGGTGTCCGCCAAGGTTATCTGAAGGTCTCCAATGCTTTGGTGTCAATAACTTTTCACACAGTGAAGATATAGGCTTGAAACCAGCACCAGTGCGTTTGTCTCGTCGAGACACGGATTCAAATGCGCAATATGACGTACTTGAGTCACAGCTTAACTTTTATCCGAGATCACTGTGGTGAAAGCCGCCTGGTACAAGCCGGCCAATTCGCCCCAGAACGGCTTTTGAATCTAAACAGTTTACAGGCTCGCCAAAGTTATCGCTAGTACTTGCCAATTAATCACAGTAGATACTTAAATTGCTAATACATCTTACCGTGTTATCGAAATTTCGATGCGACCTATGCACTAGTTACTAGACACCATACAATGTTTCGTACGGAAGTAAAAATTACGGCTTTTGGTGATACACATTTTACCACTTTTGAAGAAAACTTTTTGTGGAATGCATGACATTATTTTTGCTTCATCTACACCTAACCCATAGAAATGGCAACAGGTCCAAATACATTCTTTCAGGGCTGCCGTAAAGCGTCAACATGGCGGCGGCCGAGTAGCCCCGCCGGCCAATTGACCCCGTTCTCCCCTACTCGGCAGAATTTAGTTCGAAAGCTTGACGAGCCCCACAGAACCGGAACGACACGCCCCGCTCACCGACTTCAACTGGCCGCGGTCCCTGCCACTGACCGCCGGTCAGCCCTGTCAGAAGTAATATCGAGCGCCGAAGCGTCTCGAACCCGGACTCTCATTACCGGGAGCTCAACGCCTGGTCAACTAACCTACTGGAGCGGGTCACGATATGCCACGATATGCACCGTGCACCGTTCAGGATGCCACCGATGAATTAGCAATGGCTTCAATCCATGCAAGGCTAGAGCCCCTGTCGTACCGAGCGAATGGTATCTGAAGGCCGGGGTATGATGACCATTGACCGACGGGTATAATCTTCGGAATGAAATCCGATATTAAACTGGCAGCGGCTTTGGTGGTGCAGTATTTCAGAGTTATGACGATTGAGGTAATTCAACTCTGAAGCCAATTCGTGAAGTGGCTAGATCGTAAGATGGGTAGAAAGGTCAGAATGTCGTGATATTTTAGTTTTTGCCCGGCTTCCTGCATCGTTTAGGCGAGGAAACTTGTTTGTGTGTTTCTTTTAGGTGGGTGTATTTGTGCTTATTTATCACATGGGCGTAGCTTCTCCGAACGAGTTGAGGGGGCTGTGCAGGAACAAATAAAAATACCAACAAAATCCATAAAATATATATAATTATCCCCGGATTCGATCGGCATCCTCGCCAAATTGGAGGACTGAAGCCTCAGTTCGAGAAAATGAAGCCCGTCAAATGAATAGGAAATTAGGCCCCTGATTTAAGCATTTGACTGTCTGTTGCGTGCTGTCTGTTGCGTGCCCTGTCCGCCAGGTGGCTGTCTATTGTGTGCTGTAGCCTGTAGCCTGTAGCATCTGTCCTCCAGGTGGCTGTATGCAGGGTAACTAGAGACGCTGTATGTTGCGTGCTGTAGTTCCACCCCTGTCCGCCAGGTGGTTGTCTATCGTGTGCTGTAGCCTGTAGCCTGTATCATCTGTCCTCTAGGTGGCTGTATGTTGTGTGACGTAGTTCTACCCCTGCCCGCCAGGTGGCTGTATGTTGTGTGACGTAGTTCCACCCCTGCCCGCCAGGTGGCTGTATGTCGTGTGACGTAGTTCCACCCCTGCCCGCCAGGTGGCTGTACGTTGTGTGACGTACTTCACCCCTGTCCGCCAGGGGGTTGTATGTTGTGTGACGTAGTTTCACCCCTGCCCGCCAGGTGGCTGTATGTTGTGTGACGTAGTTCCACCCCTGTCCGCCAGGTGGCCAGGTACCAGTCTGCTGCTGGTGCACGGCTGGAAGGCGCTGAACGAATGCGTGTGGGTCGGCCAGCTCGACTCGATAGAGGAGGAGAGCAGTGAAGAGGACGAGGAAGAGGACGAGGTGGACGAGGCGGCGCTCGACCCCGTGCGCCGCCAGTGGCGGGAGTTCCTCAGGCAAAACTCGCCGCCGCCACATCGGACCGCGGGGCGATCCGAACAGACGCTGGCGCTGCATCGGACCCAGGCGGCGCCAGCTGGACCCACTCCAGCGGTGCCTTCTCAGACGAGCCGCGTGTCGGCGGAGACACAGCCGGTGCCGGCCGACCAGGCTGGCGGGGCTGCTCGGAGGACGTCCCCCGCGGCGGGCAAGATACCGCCCACGCCCACCAGTCAAATCAAGACGATACATTCCGAAACCCAGCTGGTGCAGAGACCTGAGGAGTTGGAACGTGAGGAGGAGAAACTGTTGGATTACGACGACGAGGAGGACACAGAATGGACCAGCAACAGCCCTGGCGAACCCCTGCATCATAATTCGACGGCCGGCCGGCGTGCACCAGACCAGTTCTCTGCTCCTCTAACAAACGACGCCATCGAGCGCAGGATCCAGTCGGCCGAGCGACGACGCCGAGCGGTAGCCGACGATGACGACGAGCAGGCAGTGGGACCCCCTCGTGAGCAGGTGCCGTCCTCGCTGGCCGGCCGGCTGATCCCGCTCACCTACAACGGCCACCGGGGCCGCGTCAACCAGACCTTAGCGCAGACGGAGACGTCGCACAGCGAGATGATGTCGTCCTTCTCCAGTAGCGAGGAGGCGCTGCTCGGCTGCCAGGGCGTCATCGTCAACCAGCCGCTGCGGGCCTCCGCCGCCTGCGTCGGCAACCGCGAGTCGGCCGGCGACCAGCTGACCGTCCAGGTCATCGGCGACGACTACTACTACCTGGTCTTCTCCAGCGAGAACGAGGTCCTGCCCGTCGACGTCTTCTTCGACGTGATGCTGGAGAAGACGGTGTACGACGTGCGGGCGGTGGAGGCGGTGTGCACCGGCAGCACGCGCTGCCGCGTGCCGCTCGGCTTCTGGACCAGCGACAGCGTGGTGCTCGAGTACCCGGTGGCGGGCAACGCCAGCGAGGCGATCTGGAGCGAACAGTACACCATCAGGTCGAGCTGCCAGTCGCGAGGCTGGGTGGTGGCGCTCTTCATCGTGGCCGCGCTGCTCTCGCTGCTGCTGTGCGCCTTCTGCTGACTGAGGCGGGTGAGGACGCGGCTCAGTGAAGGAGGGGCTTCTCTGCCGTGTTGTGATTGAAGGCGGCTGGTGAGCGCCTTCTGATGGAATCGATTACGTGTATTCACCCGCCTCGAGTCAATGGAAGTGCGATGCATGCTTAATGAAATGGAGTGAAGTCATTGAGTATGTTCTACGGATAATCATATTTTAATCGTATCTTTAGAGGATGGTAGCGTACGTGTATATGCACCCTAGCAGGCTCACTTCTCCCAGCGGGCCTAAGAAAAAGTCGTTCACGATCCGGCGACCCATTATCCCTAGGAAGAGGTGAGAGTTTCAGTTACTGCATTGTTTCCATTAGTATATGGTTCTTGGGCCACAAAACGAGTGTGTATGTTGTTATGCTATTCTTGAAATCGTTGATTAAAAAAAGAAAGAGGAAGATGACTTCCATGTATGTTGTATTGGTGTATTGTGCTTGTATGTATGGTGTTGGATTGTGCTTGTTGCTGTGTCCTGTTGATTGTAGCACCATAAGTCGTGACAAATCACATTAGTCGTAACTTAATTAGTGGCGTCACGGGAAACGATACCGGAAACAATTTCGGACGCTACGCCGATGTGGGAGGAGGGGTTATTTTTGATATCTTGATTAGGAGGTTGCTGAATGCTGTGACTGCAAGTTCAAACCAATGTCATTTGTTAAATATTTTGCCATAGATTGGAAAATATCACCATATACGACTTGTCAATATCCTGTGTAGATTAGCAAAACCATTACGCAAAACTACAATATGTTTTTTTGGATATCATATACTTTGGCAAATATGTGGTTCTTGTGCAGATCAGTCTTCTTTCTCATAAAGCTGTTTTTTTACAACAGTGTAGGTTGTAGATTCCGATGTTCAACTGTATTTTATTGTGCGATGTTCGCGTCCTAATTGCTTTGATCCTAACCCGAGCAACCACGGCCCGCCCGCACAGTCGACCGCACACCGACTATATAACACGCGTATCACTCATTAAATACAGTTGAAAAATCCCAATCAGAAACCTACAACATACAACCGTTGTAAAAAATTGCTATATGACAAACGCTACTGGTGGTAAAACAATACTCACTGTTCACTGTTACCGAATACCGATAGTTATCTGCATGAGATTACTAGAAGCTAGACAGAGCATAAAGTTAGACAGAGCATGACGTCACTGGTACTGAGGCTACGGGTGTACTAAATGTATACGGTCAAGACGGCCGTGTACAGTAGACACAAAGTATCAGCATCAGTGACGCCGTGCTCTGCAGGGCCTGGGCTGGGTATGTGTATTGTGTAGCTAACCTTCCAACCGGAGGGCATTATTCTTGTTGCTTGTTTACACTCGTGCGTGCAGCATGTGGCCAAGAACATGTGACCGAGATATAGTTAACGAGATTATGTATTTGGATGTATGCCTGCGTGTGGTATGCGTATATGTGAACATGCTGACAGATCTAGGAGGCAGTTTCTGCATTGGTCGCGGAAACAAACATGCGTAAGAAAATACACAGGTTTCGCGGGCCAGCCAAACACTGCCGCTGACAGATTTGGGTTGAGCGTGGCGGCTATACGGACCAGTGCAGTTCATGTCAGTGGCTTGTGATCTGTCTGCCGTCTGGTGAGCTGGCATCTGTCAGCAGTCGTCACCTGTCACCCCAGTCAGCATTATGACGCCAGTCAGCATTAGGATGGTTAAGCTATTTGTGACCAGATATATGTTGTGAGAGAACTTTTGGTAAGCATTATAACCAACGATTTTAACGATTGCAATTTTAAAATTTCCTCAAAACTATAATTGCTAGATTTGAGCAGGCAAAGAATGTGTTTACTGGTTCACAGATTAAGCACGATATTCCCAGATTAATGGTTAATGAGCAAGCGTGCAAGAAAAAAGGCTCCACACAAAAAGTTATGTTTTCAAATCCCAAATGACAACATTGTTAGTGTCAGAAATGGGGTTGCTGGAACCATTTTGATTAGGGGCGTTCCACGACAGATTAACAAAAATAAAGTGCAAAATGACTTTCTCATGCCACCGATTTAGATCAAAATTGGTGCAAAGAGTAATTTGAGAAGATAAAGCGAGCCATTCTTATTCTTATTTAATTCAAGGAGTAATTCCGTAGATATTAGCTCCGGCATTTTTATAAAGACCACGGTGCAGGTCAATATTTGATAGCCCATATGACGTTCACTTGATAAAATATTGTAAGTTTGTTATATGTCTTTAGAACTGCAATCAGCTGTTCTAAAGCATGGTGCTGCTTATTTATTTTTTTCTAAAATATGAATTTTGTAAGTTTTCGAAACATTGAAACTTTTTTGATATATTTTCTCAAAACGGTATCTTCTTTTTCGCAATTTTATTTTTGGTTGCAATGAAAAGTGAATTAGTGGTAAAATGCAATTGATGGCTATTTACTTTAGGCTATCAATTATTGTAATTTGAACTGCTATTTTACTCATAAAACTAAGTATTTGCACATAAATACTGACTGAAGATAAATAGAGAAATACACTAGCGTCTTGTTATGTATCTCAACACAACGCATTGAACGATATGTATAATGACCTTTATGCGACATTTTATGACTGACCTCAGGCAGAATCACGCCAGCAGGTAATCTTCCAAAATTTGACCTACATGATAATGTAAGGTATATATATTTAAACTCGTCTTCAAAAGAGGAATTCGATTCCATGGCAATAGCAATGTAATCGGTAATGGAAGTATAGGTATAAGATAAACCGCGCGGCGTAGGGGTCTCCAGCCGAGCGCGCGGCGCTGGAGGGTAAATTTTACCCCCTCATATCTTTCGAACCATAAGCCGCAGCGAGACGCACATGCCAGCAATCGACAGCAGCCAAGAAAAGTTGTTTGACTAAAACAATTTTTGTTGACCTGGATATCACAAGTGATGTCACAGGTCAGGTCAAAGGTCAAATTCTAGTTTCTCGTGTTTACGGGCCATGCTTTCCATTCAAAATCTTTGATAATGCATTTTATTAAGCAAGAATCTCTTACAGGTATATAACTTATTTTCAACATAACCAAAAGTTTAATTTAAGTTCAAGGTCAAGGTCAAGTTCAGGTCACAGAAGGTCACCACTTCAAAAATATAAATGAAACTCATGCGGTACATGTTTTAAGAGCACTTTTACACGTATAATTCGAATCAAGTACTCAATTTTTCATTTTGACCCCATAACATGACCCTTAGGTAAAATTCATGTCAAAACCTGGTGGGACTATAGGTACAGCAACAAGCCCTGCTTAGCTGGAAAGTCTCACCGGGTTCCAGCAATAAAAAGCAATTTTTCCTCAAGATATTAAAAACGAAACAAATGTGAGAGAGCTACACATGGACAATACACAAAACAAATTTCTAAGAAATATCTCTTATTTTGACTGAGTTATAACTCCCTGAGTGAAAGTGACTGATGACGTCATTTTTGAAAATCACGTTTTTTTTGCTTTTGTTGAAGAGAGACGGACAAATAAATGTCATAACTGTACATTTGAGGCAAAAAGTCTAGAAATATTTAACTTACATTGAATTTAGCAGATTTCAAAATTGGACCTCAAATGACTCGATTTTTGTAAAACCTCTACATTCTTGTAAAGGCAATTTTGTTGCCTTTACAAGTGAGTGACCCTGCCTCTGACCAACGTGACAACCGTACCTGACGTTAACACCAACAAAATAAAGATAAAGTCGCGCCACTCACTCAAGGAAGATAATACAAAATATAAATATTACAAGTTTGACAACAGTTTCCCTTTAGCGGTGGGTTACATGTTAGTAAAGCCGGTTTGGTATGACTATCAAATATGTCACTGATACTGAAAGCCTAAAGAGCAAAACATGGAGGGGGTGGGGGGCTTAGTCACACAGTCTTCCTATTACCGTGTTAGTCCCAAGTGTGTGCGCCCCGCCGTCCACCACATTACCTCGTAAGTAGCAAGAAAGGTTCGCCAGACAGCGGGGCACATACTTTCATTTATACAGTTCCGTTAGGCAAGTCATGGTACCAAACCTAATAGTTTTTGAAATTTAAATAAAAAAAACTTGAGTTTTTATAGTTTTTGACCTTCGAATTCGGGGGTCAAAAACTCAAAACTTTGAAAATCCGATATATATATACATATAAATGTTGTAGATAATCTTATTTCTTATCTTTTAACGCTTTTGATTTCCGGATTGCGCTTACACACGATTTACTATGATTTTTCAAACATTTTCGTTTTTTTATCAAGTGGCATGACACGTCATCAAAACGCAAATTTCTTCAAAAGTTCTTAAGCGATTTTGTCTAAATTTTCTTACAAGACGTCAAAATATTTTTCTCTTATAATTTTCTCACAGACGTCAAAATAAGGTATAGTAAGTTTCATGTCAATATCTTGAACTTTTTTTTGGCAATCGAGGAATTCCGGGAGGAGGGGTAACATTTTCTCCCTCTGCGCCTCGCGGTTTAAACCCTATATACGGTATGAGGTTATTTGTATTTGTTTAAAATGAGAACAAAGCTAGTTTTAACTTAATCGAAGAGTTAAAATGTCCAACTTGCATCATAAACTTGTAATCAGCTCAAAACATGTTTGCATGGTATTGAATAGTGATCATGTTGCCGAAATCAGCCATTCCTTTCTCGGAAAGTATCAAATATACAAAATTTGTTTAACAAGACATGTCAAAATGTTTTCATCCAAAAGTGATCCTCTCACCGCAAAAACATATCGTGAAAATGACTATTCCTGTGTGTTTGTGCTTAAATGTTACGTTAGAATGGCATGATGATAGCAAATTTAGCATTGACAAGTACCCAAATGTTCTTGAAATAACATGATAATAGCTATATTTGTGTTTAATCAGAAATACAATAGAGTTTATTTAAATCGACACACTAATGTATTATAAAGTGACTGTAAATGCTAGTGACGACAGTAGATTCACTGACGTTATAGAAGGCACAACGTCTAGCTCACGCGTGCTGTTACTGATTCATTCCTGTAGTTTACCATATGACTCTCTGTCGGCTGAGTCCTGAGACTCATGACTCGGTCTCCGGCATATCCGAGAAATGCCTCTTCCACCCCCGTCGTCCAGAGGCGGAACTTTTTGAAAATCATTGGTGATTCACTTGTTAAAAGCCCCATTTGTGCCACATCGCGTCATAGGTGATAATCTTAAAATCCCAAATTATTGGAGATACGGCTGTGTCTCCCTTGTACATTAGAGTTCCATCCATGTTGTCGTCACCGTCACCAGGACCACCCAACTGCAATCTACCCCTTTCCTACACATTCATACAGTGCCTTCTGGTAAAGTGCTGATCTAGCTTTGGCTGTCGAGTTAACAGCGAACGACGGCAAATGTATATCAGCAAATGTCGGCAAATCTTCAGCCTGCGACCACCTTGTGACACTGGACTCAGTATTTAACTATGTGTACCAGTACCAGACCAATGCAATAGCAGCATTGAGCAAGGCACATTGAAAGCAATACAGATACCACCTCTCGCTATTCGCTTATACAGTTCTACCAGAGGGAAACGACACACAATGCTCCTTTATCGGGCTGGCTGTAACACCAGCCCACGACATTTCTCGCCGAAAGTGGCGCTCTCGATCACGGTGTATTGCCGTTGGCTGTCCCGGCTGTCCCGGCTGGCCGTCACGGACGGGTAATCGAACCCCTGTCTGCAGCTGCAGCTAACGGCGGCAGACGACAGACGACTTACAATGACGGACGCGGTCACCACCAGGCCGGCCGACCGCCGCGCTGCCCGCCTGCTGGAACCGGCCGAAACGCAGCAGACAGCAGACGGCAGACAGAACAGAAGACGCTGCAGACAGAGCCGGCCGAAACGCAGCAGACAGACGAGAATCGAGACGTAAGCGGCCCAGTGCCGAGCGGTGCGAACATTCGCGAGCTTCTCGTCAACTTACCTGAGACAGTTTGTGTATTCACTGTGACTGTTACCGTCACCTCACCGCCAGTGGCAGTGCATCGTCACCGCCCAGCTCACCCTTGCTCTTTGAACCTATGTCACGCAAACCCGATAACACGCAGAAGACGCGCAGAACTGCTTTGATTTCAAAATATTTGTCTTAGAAATAGCGACTTATGTGACGTCAATATGTGAAAAAAACACGGCAAAACCTCCGAATCTTTGCTAGAACGTAGGCATGTCATTTCCTGAGCAAAACATCACCCAAATACGTCAAAAAGTTGCACATGACTAGGGCTACATCATCGTAATCGCGTTCTTATTTTGTTTTAATGTTTTTTTACCCCGACAATATTTTGGGGGTGGGCTGTCAAGTGTCAAAAGTACCCGCAAAATCCGGAATGTTTGAGACGTTAAAAAATAGGGAAGAAATGAAGAGAACTGAGTTTGAAATATATTAATAACAAATTTTAAAGCAATATCTGTGTTTTTAGCTAAGTGATAGCTCGCTGAGTTCAGGTACGTTGTGTCATTGTTTAATCGCTTTGTATTTTGTTGACCACATGTATACAAATAAATATCACTACGTTATTGTTTGGACAAAATAGGTGTATAATCATTTGTTTTATTCATAGCAATCAATTGCATAGTTACTAGTAAGACACCTCTTCTCTCCCCAACCAATGTAAATATTACATGAGTTGCCATTGGGTCGGTAAAGTTGTAAAACACATCAAAATAAGTATCAGGATCTGATTCCAAATTAATTTTTAAATATTAATCTACGTGAAGGTCACAAATACTCGGGTCCAATGTCCCAATTAAATCATTTAAGTTTGATAGCCGTTCGATAATTAGAGAAACACAATGGTGAAAGTACCGTAGTACATCTGCAACCTTACACCAATTGGGCAGGGTATAGGTATGCGACTGACAAAACAATATGTTATAGCTAAGATGAAGGCAATCAGGGCGTATTTTAACATGTTAACTGGGGAGGCAATTGCCTCCCCAGTCATGGCAAATGCCTCCCCAGTCATGG
>JARBER010074841.1:0-11715 GCA_030265075.1 Balanus glandula | reverse complement strand
CACCCCCCAGCCTGTCCCGCCCCAGCGCCCACCAGTACAAAGAAAGGTACAAACCCCACAGTACAAAGAAAAGTGATCCATTTCTCCATTTTTCTTTGTGAAATTTTGTTCCGTGACAACTTTAACTGTTAACAATGATTTTGTTAAGTCTGCAGGTGTTATTGGCAGACGACCGTAAAACATGGCAGGATAGGAATACCTCGATAAACAAAACTAGCTTACATTATTTACGTCAACATACATCATAAATATAATTACCCATGATTATCAATAACATTCTGCTGGCAGTGAGCAAAACTTTGGTTCGCCAACTTAGATCGCAGAACCCCTCTTCTGACCCTGCCGCCCACTGAGCAGCCAGCGCGTCCCCACCCCGCGGCACTCACATAGCGGGTAGACGCTGCGCAGGATCAGCATGACCATGAACATGCTGAGGGCCGGGTCGACGTACATCTTGTACTCCCAGTCGGTCAGCCAGATGACCAGCGCCGAGATGACGACGATCACCGAGCCGATGGCGTCGGCCAGCACGTGCAGGAACACGCCGCGCATGTTCATCTGCTGCGCGCCGCCGGCGGGCCGCGGCCGACCGTCGGCCAGCGCCGGTGACTCCTCCGTCTCGTCGTCGTCGCCGACGAAGGAGCTGAGGTGGCCGCGCGCCGCGCTGGGCAGCGGCTGCAGCGTGGCCGGCGGATCGGCAGCCGCCTTCTTGCTGCCGTGAGAGTGGCCGTGGCTCATCCCACCGTGACTGTGACCGTGACTGTGGTCTGTGGGGAGGGAGGGGAGGGTCAGTCCGTGTGAGAATGATTAGATGTAGCAGCCAGAAGGACGAACTCGAGATAGAGTGGCGAGGAGCGATCGCTTGGGTCATTGGTAACTGTTCAGTCTGTTCTCGTGGCAGCCCACGCATCTGCATGTGTTTCACCGGCCCGTGCGATCGACTCCCGACCTCTGTATCTTGCGTTCGGACCTGTGCGACGCAGACGGATTCGCGGGATGACATGGGAACACACAGCTGCGGCCTGGTGGGTCGCGCCGTCTATCCGCGACCACGTGTCGTTAGCCTAAATTATGTCCTTTTGTCTGCCGGCAAAACGACAGGAAGAAGCTATTACGGCAATGTAAAGCACCGGCGTAATTCATCATGTCATTAGTGATAATCTGAATCGAGCTACATTGAAAAGGAGGTTATCATCTATTTGGGGATATCAATAGCATATATGCATAAATCGTCAACGTTTACTCAAGGCTGCCCTGCGGAGGCGTTAGAGAGTCACGAGTATAGCCGAATGTAAACACATCACCAACTACATGATCCACGCAGCACTCTGCAAATAAAATTGCATAAGCATGCGGTACCATGCTTCGCACATCTAGAACTCAACACAGAGCCACTGTATATGGAAGATGCAATCATGCACACATCAACCACGTATCTCCAGCAAACACAAGTGACACAACTCTGAGATAGCACGACCCAGTGGCCGGTAACAAGACAGCTGCAGCAACAACACCCAGACAAACTCCAGACAGACCCTGGGGTCAGCTGCTCTGTAGCGGCCCTGTACACGACCCGCGGTATCCGACAAAGACGACTTACTGGCGAACAGCCCCAGTCCTATAACGTTCACGACGAGGCCAAGTATGCCCACAACCAGGATCATCTGCGGTCGCGTAATGTCTTCAATCTCGTAAAACCTGGAATAAGGAACAAGGCAAACGTGTTATTCATGGTCGATACATTCCCACTTCACCCAACAATGTTGGTACAACTTCACCTTCATCCAGCTTCACCCAACAGCGAGCGGAACCGTTACGAGAGAATGGATAGTGACCAGCACTGCTTTTTCACCGTTGTTATGATGCAATCGCAAAATGCTGCACGGCGACAGGAACCGTTCACAGCTGCTGGCGACAGGCTATGGCGCCACCCTGTTACTGACCACCAAAAAGAGACAGATTAACCTGCGAATGACCTAGACGAAACTGGTAGGCGACTTGGTCCTTTTGGTCGCATATTAACCACATAGCTCACATCTTGTTTGTATTTTGCCGATGGACCTCAATCTCCATCGCCATTTATATACTTAAGAGAACGCAAACGACCGATTACAAACCTAAAAATGAAAAGCTGAAACCCAAGTGTCGATTATTGTTAATGTGTAAATGCATTCAAATTTCATCGCTTCCCTTCCTGAGCAGCCAGCCGATATCCAAAAACTGCACAGCAGACACGGCATATGGAGCACATAAAGCAAACACGCACACTGCACAAACATAATCTAGTAGAGACGGACGCCGCTATCAGCCTGAGTTTAAAGTGGTCTTAATTCCTAAAGTTGAACAACTGATAGCGGCTTACTGCGGCTTACTGCCGCCGTGGACAGACGAACTATGAATCACCTGTTGTATTGTAAATGTCATAAACTTCCAGCTGCAGTCTTGTATGTTTACTGTCTATTACTATACATAGGTATTCACGCTAATGAACGCAATTAACACATCGTAACATCATACACAACAGCACAGTTGTGCTGATCTCATTAGGTCCTTGTTCTGCGGTATAAATATCCGTCCACATGCACGCTTCTGGCGAATTATCCCGGCCGTCTGACGTGGGTTGTCTCTGACGAAATCAGATAGAGGTCTGATGCAAACAGCACGAGTCAATGACTACACTGAAGAGAGGATAAACAGAACTAGCTCTGCACACTTAATGACGGTATGATGGCGTGATGAGGGTGGTCGTCCACTCACCTTTTTAGCGACTCCACAAAAATGGAGAAGCAGAGGGCGATGAGAAACACAGAGTTGACCAGCGCACCGAGCACCTCCGCTCGCGCCCAGCCGAACGTGCTCTTTGACCATTTCTTCGGAGACATCTGCAGCAAATAACCAAAAATTACTCGTCTGTTAACATGCTTGATATAATCTGGGTTATGAACGACTACCGAGACTAAGCTTTTGTAGTGAAAGGAACACAAATATTAATGGCATGTTGAATTGTGTTGAACTTCGACATAGGCGTCTACAAATGCAAGTGTATGAACGTTTACTCGTATCAAACCAGTCACGAAGAAATAACTAAACTTATCTGCATGCAAATGTCTATGATGGTGCAACGGATCGGTCTTGTTTCTTCACGTCAGGTCATATTTACCAGCCCACGTCAGGGCATATTCACCAGCCCACGTCAGGGCATATTCACCAGCCCGAAGGGAAGTAAAACAACAATTTGGACAAAACTCACTCGCTACTCTTTAAGGGCCAGTGAACGTTATACCAAGCTTAACGTAACTTGTGTGTTGCAGCACCTCCAAACACTATAAAAAAACATGCCGGTCACCAGCCCTACAGCACAACCACCAGTCACCACCCGCAATCGGCCGCAATCGGCTTCACATCACCATGTGCACCTGCTTACCCGGACGGCGAGGAAGGCCACCACGAGCGCCACCACGTCGCTGAGCATGTGGAAGCTGTCGGCGACCAGCGCCATCGAGTTGGTGGCGTAGCCGACAACGATTTCCACCAGGAAGAAGGTGCTGGTCAGGCTGAACATGGTCAGCAAACGGCACTTCTTCCCAGAGTATTTACCCATGACCTGAAACGGAGACGCAACACACAGCGAGTGAGCGGCGAAAAGCAGACGCAGTACTCAGTTCTCCCAGTAGACATATGCTAACAAGACGGGCTGACGCGAACAAATGGCGCATAATCAATATAAAAACGGCACATTAGAATCACTATGTATTTCCAGTGACGTGGAGAGTGTGAAGCATTGGGACGCAGGAGGATAGGGACATGTAAATCTTTTGGAGATGGGCGGCGCCCGACCACCATTTTTGCTTTTACGATTATCTTTTTTGTATCAGCCAACGTTGCCAATATGAATGTCTATCTCGTTCTTTAATCTTTGTTTTGGACATAAGATATAAAATATATTTTTTTTAAATGAACGCAAAATCAAAACTTTCGCATGCGTAAAAAACAAACAGGATAAATGGGAAAGAATCCCCATATCCCCCAGGTATGAAACGGAGACCGTGACGCTGTCCGACCTACCGACAGCTGGAATTTTTAGCTGAAATGTATGGAGGTCTGGCATTTTATGTAATGACTGATGCTTACTTGTCGACCACAATCGGCCAATGGTAACGCTTTATTTCTGTTAAGAGGCTGATAAACCTCTGGACAAAACATCATGAAAGATAGGATGCTTTGCCCTGAAGTTTGTCAGTCCGCTAGCAGCCATACAGTGCTACTATTGGCCAATTGTGGTCGAAAAGTAAGCATCAGCCATTACATAAAATACCAGACCACCAATCACCATACATTTCAGCTGAACATTCCAGCTATCGACAGATCCAGCAGCGCCGGTCTTATGTAACTGTACCCGCAGACTATAATGACAATCATGGCCTTGGGAATTGCAAATCGAATGGTAATCTCCCTCCCTATTATTCCCTCGAATAGAGCATACCGAGCGATAATGCGACGAGTAGAGTATGTATTATGTAATGCGAGTAATGCGAATAATAGTAAAAGAGTAATGCGAGTAGCAGAGGCCAAACAGAGCTCAAGGTGAAAATGCCCTAAAGCGTTGTGCTCCACTCTGGATCGCTCCGCGCGGTGAGCCGATGTTAGCATCGAGACTACACAGCCGCCAGCACAGCGACGACAGAAGCAGCTGTGCCACCACATCCGGCTTAGCGTCGCCGTTTTTGTGACAGCATAAAAAGTTGCCTGTCTGTCCGCGGCCTGTGCGCGTGCTGCGTGTGTAGGCGGATTGCGGATGCAGCAGGAGACCTCCCGTGCTCCCGCGTTGCTGGCCTTCAGAAGTCTGAGCAGGTTTTGCCCACGCTGAGCACATCGACTTCAGTAGCGGCCGCGGCGAGACGCATCAAACGCCGCGCGGCCGGACAACAGCAAAGGCGATAAGGCACGAGGCGGGCTCATCGGCGAGAGCTCAGTACAATGTCCACTGTTCAGCCGAGCACCGCTCCGAAACTCCCGGACAACCTGACTTCCGGCCGAGATGAGACCAGGACCACGGTGAGCTAGTCTACTCGCACCGCCTGACCGGACTGAGACCCAGTATAAGGATATGACGTGAGAGTGAGAGTGGATTGATAAAAGGTGAGCGCAGTATGCAGGATATGACGTAAGATCAGATATGATAAACCCTGAAGAGTTGACGGAAACGTTTATTTTTTACCGGTGAACCAAACGCCACTTTGGAGGCCCCATATATTTAGGCAAAATTCGCTTCTGAGCTCCTATATGTATACTCTACTTCTCTCTCATGTGAAAAAGAAAATAAATGATGATCAAATACGGCCTAGTAGCGTGCGCACTAGTACGTACCCTTTGTTTGTTCGTTTATTGCGATTTTCGGGGCTAGGTGGTACATACGTAGTACGTACCCTATGAGATCAACAACTCAATAATAAACACCGAGAGTTCCGCTGACCGGACATCAACACACGAGCCCCAGTGACCCGGCGAGCGCTGCACCTCAATCCACACACCATCACGGGGTGCAGTGGCGGCACCACAGCGGGGTCGTACCGAGTCCACATCAACATTGACTGAAATGGTGTGTCTTACATTTATAAGTCTCTTTTGTATAAGTTTTACTGTCTCCACAATTCATGAAGCTACGTTCATGTATCAACTGTAGTACTTGAAGTTGACATGCCTAACATAGCAGCTCTTCTAAACATGGATCCTGGAAAGTGGAGGGTATCGACATATGGATTCTGGAGGACAGACTACTGAGTCCCGGTTCAGAGCAGGCAGCTAAACAGCAGAACAGGTCTCCTGTTATCTGTGCTAGCGGGTATCGCCCTCTTAGAACTGTGCAGCTACGCCTGTGCTGTGCCTCTTGTCAGTTGTTATCCATCGCCGACGCTGCTTGCCTCTCGGCTTGCTAGCTCGCCTGCTTTCATGCGTATTTTTTTCATCGGACGTTAATCGGCGATGATTCCAAAACTGCGGGCATCGGCTGCAGCTGGCTGCCGGTAGCGTCAAGCGGCGGCAAACAACAGTTTACGATCAGGAGGCGGGGCTGTCACTGCATCTTTGTGATGCCGTGTGAAGTTGCGTAGATTGATCTATTTTTCATTAACTAAATTGGACCAGAATCTATTAACCAGCGCCGTGCCGGGGGGCGTTTAGACCCCTCCCCCCCACACACTCAGGTTTTTCGCAGATAGCGAAAAACGGCGGAGCGGAGCGCCGCTGTTTTTGGAGTACCTGTTGGGGCATCAATTGCGAAAACTTTGGAAAAAAATAGCCTCAGGTCAACTCAGGTCAGGTCACCAGACCAGGTCACGTGACCCCACCTCCAAAAAAACTTTGTCGTCGTGCCAAGGCTAGTGTTTTTCCCCGATCAGTTTGACACTTACAGGGTAACATAAGGGCATAAGTACTTGCAGTTTGTTTATCTCCGAAAGTGTTATCGGCAATGGCGGTTCTTCCATTGAGCCAGATGAGGAAGTGTCTCACCCATGATCGCCTAAATTTAATCCGCTTGATAATTTTCTGGTGAAAGTCGAAGTTTCGATAGTTTTGCTATAAATCTCAATTTCTCAAACACAATAGCTTTTCTTTATATTTTTTGCTCGTATTTTTCCTCACCTGACTCCCTTGCTTCACCTTGCCACACCTATCTCAGAGCCCTGGCGCCGCCACCGGTTATCGGTGACCTTTGGTCGAATCAATTTCGTGACCTCCCAATTCCCATTATAAGTTAATGGGGAAAATTAAAACGTTTCCCATTCGAGGGATTTGCAGGATAGCAGTCCAATTACTTACACGTATCAATTACTGTACGTATCAAGCTATATTAGCATGTTCTAAGAACACAAGAGCAAATTGTCTTCAGTGACCCCACAGGGTCATTTAAGGTCATGTGAGGTAACTATCACTTTGTTATCAATAGCTTACGACATATTGAAGGTAGAGAAGTACAATCGACGGCAATGTGCTTGTCTCGTCGAGACGCGCCTACTGATATGCAACATGACCTACTCGGGTAATCACCTTGGTCATCACTTGACATTGACATGAGGTCAAATTTTAAGTTGATCTTACAAGGTCACCACGTATATCATTCAAAGCGCCTTGACAAGATAAACACGATGGCATAAACATATGTGCGTTATCTACATTATAAAAAAAAGTTATTAGCAAACAACATTTTTGCCAAAAAGGGCAATTTTTATTATTATTATTATTATTTTTATTATTTACATGACCTCTAGAGCCTAAACTATTGACCTGAGGTCAAATCTAAGGACACAATCGCGAAAGCACATTTAATTTGTTGTCGATTTCCTCAAACCGTTTGTTTCTAGCTAACATAGATTCCGAGATAGATGGGAATGTCTGGAGCAAAGTCCTAAAACTGGACAATTTTATCTCTGGTGAGATCAATTTTGCTCTGAGCTAAAAAAAAACTTAAATAGTTTTGAGAAGATTTCTGAAGAGCTTCCGAATGATGTCTGGTTTTAGGCTACGTGTTACAGGGGCTGAGTTAGTAGGGGGCGTTTGGACGCCCCCGGGACGATGAAGCTGGCGCCGAGCACCGGCACGGCGCGGGTTAACACAAATTTCCAGACGAGCACATGCTGCGAAAAAAAACTTGAACAATCTACGTGCTTGATTCACCAATAGATTAGGCGTATTCTAAACAGTCCCGTAATTATTTGTTTTTTATTAGTTCTTTCTAAGCGAACCGAAATCGACCAAAACTTTAGAACGCTCATTTTCATACAAATCCATGCTCACAAACTGCTAAGTGCTAAGCCAATCCGCGTCATTTCTTCTCCAATGTCCAAAACGGTACCATATCGTTCAACTTCGGAGCTACATTACCGGGAAATTTGGAAGTTTAAAAAGGTAAAATGTACCATCAGAAAGTCCAATTAATTGTGTACGTGAAACTATTAATACTTTTGTCTCAACAGACCGGCATCACACTTAGTTTGATTTTACAAAAAAAACACTGCCTCACGCGAGGACCGAGGCGGGCAAGCGGCGCCTCCTTTACTGCACTGCTTCGCGTTCTAGCTTTGGGGGGGGGGGGCTTCTATCTAACTCCGGCACCGACTGGGGTATATTTCTAACCGCGACCCGCTGGGAGGCGCTAAAAGTGGCACCCTCTGCTTTCTTAGAAACCAAAAACCGTAGCGATACGTGCAAGGCGGCGATCGAAAGGTCTCAATGAGCTTAGTCTGATAAATGCTTAAAATTTGTTTTCAAGGTCACAGGTCAGGTCAAGGTCAGATCGAATGTCAAAACTGGTGTATGTTTGTTATATTATATGTTTCCTGCAATGCATTATATTGCCACTATGGTCACACAACTTGTTCTCAAAGGAATAATACATCTCCCTTAGGATGAAAAGAAAAATTTTAAGCAAAAGACCAAGGTCCAGGTCAGGTCACACAAGGTCACTGATAGTAAAAGGTCTAGGAATGTCATGCAACACATGTTTTACGTTTTATTTTACCCGTAGAACTCGATGAATGGACTATTTTTACAATCTGACCTCATGTAAGGTCAAGTCAAATGAGGTCAAAAATTGGAATTTATTTTCTTAATGAATAAGGCATGTCGCTGAATCAATTTTGATTCAGGAAGACAATGGTGACATTTATTCGACTATTTGGTCAAATAAATGTTGGAGCACAGGTACTAAAAATTTACTGTCGAAATACGAACGCGTTTTTGAGTTATAAAGAAAAACGGAGTGGTGTAACTTTTAGCCCCCCCCCCCCCCCCCGCGGGTTGCGAGTTAAGCGTGCAGCGTCCGATCTTTGAGTTGTGTGAGGCGGGAGAAATGAGTGTTAGACTGCGGGTGTATCTGTGTGGGTATGTATTTTTTGCATAGATTGAGTGTACTTTTATTCGGCTTGATCTCATTGTGAGCTGCATAAAGTGTCTGACTTTCTCTCCTCTTAACTCTGACCTGACACTCGAAATAGCCATTTTAAAATGGTTTAATATAATGTTTGATACAGTACAATACAATACACTTGCACGACTCCCTATGATAATCCAACGGGTGTTTCCGTTCGCGCAAAAAATGCTAAGTACCAAAAAATCGGAGGTGCCCCCGAAGCAGTGAATGTTGTACGGAAGACGCACGCGCTGGTCAAGTGATTCACTCATATGGCGCAACCTTATCCATAAGGTAAGGACCTTGGTCAATGGTTATGCCTACCACAGACCACTATATACATTATACATACATATATAGTGGTCTGTGTGCCTACATATATGTAGCAATGTAGCATGAACCGAACTGCAGTAAACGTCTGGTAACAGTACAAATGGTTTAAAAGCGAAAAGAGAAAGAACGATTTTTCAGCGCATAAATTGTTGCTGTGGATCTGGGAAAATGGCTTGGGGAAAATGGTGCTGGCCTTGACACAGGATGGGCCTCTTCTCCGCTCTGGAATGCCTCGTCTCCGTACGGGAGGGCCTCCTCTTTGCGCAAAGGGGCCTTCTCTCCGTACGGGAGGGCCTCTTTTTTCGCACGAGAGGGACTCCCCTCCACCAGGAAGGGCATCCTCTTTGCACATAGGAACCTCCTCTTCGTACGGTAGAGCCTCCTCTCAGCATTCTCAGATCCTTCAACTCCACAGGAATGACCTCTTTGTACGGAAGGGCCTATTTTTTACGGGGAGGTCTCCTCTACGCACGGGAGGGTCTCCCAGGTAGTATTTAGTACCTGGTAGTAGTAGTAGTGTATACTAGTAGTAGTGTATTTAGTAGTATTTTAAGCATTTAGCTCCTCTCCACACGGGAAGGTCTCCTCTCCTTTCGGGAAGGTCCCCTCTTTGCGCAGTCTCTTTTTTTTATTCATGCCACTCCACAACACTAGGCTCACACCCAATTACAGGGAGTATCGGCGGGTCATAGCGCCGCTGTTTAGGCTATGTATTAATCGGGAGCCTATCCCCGAACCGGCTGCCCCGGGATACGAACCCGGGACCTCCCACACGGCAAGCGAGCGAGTTACCGCTGAGTCAACCGGTCCGCTTTTACGGAGAGTGCCTTTCTCTCCGTACGGGAGGGCTTACTCTTCGCACAGGAAGGCCTCCTTCCCATACGGGAAAACTTCCTTTCCGCATGAGGGGCCTCCTCAAAAGTGTGTGGGCCCACAGGGTTATGAGCCCACTCTCCACAGTTTCTACGTCTATTATTATAGCAAATTAGCCATTTACGGCTATTTTCCGCTTTCGCACTTTTAGTTTTAGTTTTATAGGAGAACTGACTATATAATAACAATTCAACACATCTCATCATACAGTGTGTTTACAAAGAAACGTTTAAATCAAATCGTCCTAAATACATATAGGAAACGTTCAACTATGAATTATGCGTATATTGTAAATTACATAGCATTGTGACATTTGCATTTTATCTCTTCCCTACTTCCTTACCCAGTGTCCTAGAATACGGAATTTTGGGTGTAAAGCGACACCCTGGAAGGAATAATATTCAACTCTTTTTCCGAATTTGAACGCCTATTTTCTACTCTTTTGCACTTTTTATGATATTTTTCCTCTCTTTTCTTTTTAATATGTGAAAAGCCAGAAAATGGATCAGGTTTTGTTTGCCAGCAAGACGTGTACATTCTTGAAAAGGCCTTTTAGTTTAAATTTTCCACTCTTTTTGCTGATTTTCAGTTTGAATTTCCCACTCGGCACCCTTGCTCAAAAGCAATTCTAGGACACTGCCTGATCGTGACAATCTCGATCATACGAGTGGGTTTGGTCTACAATTATTTACATTGAAATATACGTGTAAAATAGCCTACTCAACATGTTTTGCACGACTTGCTGATGCCATCACTGAACACAAACAGCCGCGGCCGGTTCGTCTTACCCTATTGTATTTATCGCGCATTGACAATTGCTCGGGAGTCGGCGCACCACATCTCGGCGAGACTTTCCCGGCCATAGTAGGTGAACCAGCGCTGCAAAACAGAACGCCGGTCAGATGATGCAGGCGGCGGAGACGTCATTTTTGAATCGGCAGATTGGTCAGCGCGAATAATTAATCAGCGGTGTAAACCTCAGGTGAAACACGGTGCGAGAACATCATATGTTTAGTTTAGTTTAGTTTATTACATAATCATCAACGGGTTAATAGCCCAATTACAGATGAAGTCAGACAATAAAATACACAAAAATAAAATACACGAAAATAAAATACACTCAAAACATACACATGGAATAAATACTACACAGAACAAATATCCACCAGTACCACCCTAATACCTACTTGCGCACATGAGCAACTAGTCGTTTTTTGAAGGTTGCCAGGTTATCATGCCAGATATCAATGTCGCGGTTCAAGTCCAGAAATGTGTTACAGGCTTTGGGTACTCGACAGAAAAGACCATTTTTGACAGTGTTCACCCGTGCTTGTGGTACATGGAACGCCATCCTATTTCGGAGAGTACGAGAAGGTACAGCGACTGGCATTTTCTCCAATAAAAACATCGATCGAATTTCATGGCGGTGAACGTTGCGAATAAACATCACGTCGTGCTGCTCACGCCGGGCCGCTAATGTGGCCAATCCATAATAGGTCAGAAGGCTATTGTAGTCAAATGATACTTCATCCGCACCAGAACGACCGCACAGCCATATAAGAAATTTGTGTTGTACTCGCTCGAGTCTTTTCATATGAGAT
>JARBER010074730.1:0-11717 GCA_030265075.1 Balanus glandula | reverse complement strand
AATGCAGTTGAAAAATCGAATTTACAACCTACAACCTACAACCGTTGTAAATTAGCTTTATGAAAAAGGCTACAGGTGGTATACAGTAACTGTCAACTACCTGCAAGCATGAAGACCGAAACTGTCTCAGCGTCCTGGGAGGCTTGTAGTTTGTTGGTGTCGCACAGCATAGCAGAACACTTATAGACTAGCAAAACGGCTGCGCAATTAAAACTGGAAAGCTTCGAGGCGAATGCGTGATAAGTTTTTAGCACTTGCTGATGAAACAAAAATAAAACTTGTGGACTGTGGAACTTTCTCAAAGCTTACCAAACTACAAGCCTTTGCGTTTGGATTTCGTCGTCCTGTTTGACCCTCTGTATTTCTAGCAAACACATTTCATATACTTTGTGAGCAGCAGTCAGGTAGCATTTGTCCGGTTCTGTCGCTGTGTCAAGTTCTTACTTTAAGCGAAATGAAAGAACAGAGAACCGCTATATGGGATTCGAAGAAGAAAACATATGTCACGTTCATGCTCTCTGATGCATCACGAAATTTTCCTTGAAGAAGTGTAACACAGATGACAAGTATAAAGCTAAGCCGTGGAACAGTTTAGTCAGTTTTCTGGAGAAACTTCTGTGTAACTTCTATGGGTTTAAAATCCCGTGATACCCAACTTTTCGGCGATAACTTGTCTAAACGAATGCCAGAATCGTAATACAACTTTTGCACAGTCTAATCCAGTACAGGCGCAGATTTTTGTCAATATAGTCTGTTAAGAAATAATTTTAATTTAGAGCTCCTGTCCTTGACTTGTAATAGTGACCCGGTTTACCACCTGCATAGAGGCTACACCTGCTGACCTCCTCATTGGAAAGGAGGGCTATCCAACCACGTTCGGCCTAGCCCAGTTTGACTCCGCCCACCAGTCGTGACCCGATCTGCTCTACGGGTGCCAGTCAAGCTGCCGCGGGTGCGGGGGGGGGGGGCAGATAGGGCGCGACAGCCTCTGACGTCACGCGAAAACTAAAGTCAGCTGTAATGTCTCGTTAGAGTCGTATTACCAGAAAAAAATGGGTCTGCTCCCGTGTTGTCACTTACCTGCTCTTACCTCCTTCAAACTTCTCCGATTACTTACGTGGCTGCTCGAATCTGCTCTGAGTACATTACAACTGGCCCTAAAACTCATCTTAGCTCATCAATTATTCGCACGAAAGCGAAGGGGTGGAGGTAAGAAGAGGTTAAGCACACTATTCCGAACGCATCCATAAGCAAAAGTAACGTAAACAGACGATAGGGAGAAAACTATGTTTAAGCTTACACCCTAATTCCATTGGTGGACTACTTAAGTCAGAAGCCATATTTGAAACGAACGCGTCTGCTTTGAATCGTACTAGAAGTTGCCATATTTAGTTTACTGCCTATAAGTTGTAATAAGACTCGGGTTCAAAAACTATGTCATTGCCATGTTTTCGAATACATTGTGAACATAAAGATTTGAATACAAAATATATCATTGCTCTGTGCACCTTAAGCATACAATTGTAGACAAAATTGTTCGTTTCATCTTCATCTTCGTCGCTTCATTTACCTCATACATTCTAAATTTAAGTATATCATAGTATAGGTAAACAATCGAACTATCCTGCCTTGTGTCACTAGGAAGCGCTTCGGTCCTCGTGTTCACGGACAAATGTGCACATTGTTATCTTAAGCGTAAGCCAATCAGCAACAACGTATCTTGTCACTGATTGGTCTCTGCTCCACATAAATCTACGCAGTTTGCCATAGCACACCAGCATGTATCCCAGCACAGAAGAAAACGTTTTTTTTTCTTCTTGTATCGAAACAAATACATTTGTCGAACACATCCATAAAGTTTCAATCAAAACACGTACGGCTATTTTTATGTTGGCTGGCACATCAACGATATCCAGCATTCATGGGAAGGTAATTCAGGAAAACGTTGTCGCTGAAATTTAATGTAAGATTTAATATATTTAGGTAGCGGAGTCGTACAATTTCTGTTAAGGAATGTAATTTGAATTTATAATTTGAAAATTTGACCTTTTTTATCTCTGGTGACCTCAATATTCACCTGAAATAAGAAATGACTAAAACTTTTCAAGACCTTGTGGCAAGCAATCTAACGCCGCTTTCCAGTTATCGCTAGGTAGCGTGTTTTTCGAGATAGGTGTGTGGAAGGAGGGGGGGGGGGGCGAAATCCGAAAGGGAGTATAGTTTTCCAAGACCCTCCAGGACGCGTGTTAAATTCTCACGTGCCGTTGAGGCCACAATCTACGGCACGCTAGCCTTAACTGTAAGAATGAGTTTGCCGAGCAGATATCAACGATACAAGTCAATGACAAGTACTCCAAAAAAAAAATTCTGTAGACGGACTATATTTACAAAAATCGGTACCTGGTCTGGGCTGAAATAGGCTGTAGTAAAATCCGACTCAGATTACAAAATGTCTCAAGAAGTTGTCGTAAAACAAGCCACGTTCCACGTTTGGTCTCACGTTTTTTTCATACTTGTATCGAAACAAATATATTTGTCGAACACATCCATAAAGTTTCAATCAAAACACGTACGGCTATTTTCATGTTGGTGGCACATCAACGATATCCAGCATTCATGGGAAGGTAATTCAGGAAAACGTTGTCGCAGAAATTTAATGTAAGATTTAATATATTTAGGTAGCGGAGTCGTATAATTTCTGTTAAGGAATGTAATTTGAATTTATAATTTGAAAATTTAACCTTCTTTATCTCTGGTGACCTCAATACTCACCTGAACTAAAACATGACTACAACTTTTCAAGACCTTGTGGCAAGCAATCTAATGCCGCTTTCCAGTTATCGCTAGGTAGCGTGTTTTTAGAGATAGGTGTGTGGAGAGGGGGGGCGAAATCCGAAAGGGAGTGTAGTTTTCCGAGACCCTCCAGGACGCGTGTTAAATTGTCACGTGCCGTTCAGGAACCTGGAACCCTTAGTAGTGCGTGAGCAGCGTAGTAAAATTTAACTTGCAGATGCCTAAGGTCGGAAGGTAATGCTAAAATAAACAATAATACAGCAAACTCGCAGTTACAAGTCCAATGAATTCGACTTCATGCAGTTCACGTCATCTGAGAGTTGTTTTTTTCTGTCACTGGCCGTTCCAGCTTTGAGCAATTGCAACTGGTTGATCAAACTGCAAAAACACTGGGGACCGAGTGAACTTTCGAAGCATTCTAACATGTGAGGTATTTATGTATGGAGCTCAATCTGGAATATTTCAAACTCGTTTAATTGACCCTGGCACTGATAAACAGTCTCCGTGTCGGTATGTTCATGTTTTGCCTGTTAGTGTGAATTCTCTGAATAATTAGGGGCGTCGTAATGACTGCATAAACACCGGGCATCAACTGACCTGTTGAAGCATGTCGTATCTTAACATGTAGGGCATTAGTGATTGCAGTTCATCTGGATCATTTCGAACTCTGAATTGTGTAATACTGAAATGCTCACCGTATATAGATACCAAAATGCCAAGGACCAATCTTCGCTATACAAGCTCAGAGTGGTAGTCACGGCTGCACCACACGATATAAACAGAGTAGCAGGTCGGTGAGAGGTCACCGTCCATGGCTGACCTCTCGTGACTTAGCCATCGACGCGGGATGGTCACGGAAGACTATCTCGCCAGTGGCCACCCTGTCCTTCTGATCTGTTTGTCCACCTCTCCATCCAATCCATCGTAGCAGAGTGGTCTGGTCACAGGTCCTTTTCACTAATTTTGTGCAATACATTGGGAACATAATGACATTAGCTAAGTTGACATAATGCGTTTTGTGTATGCTAATTGTTTTCCACTTATCAAACGAAGCGAGCTGCAGAGCGCCTTCTCTTTTTATTGTTGCTATGTCCTCCGTGAGAGCTAAGTCTCATATGAAAAATCGAGCATATTTTACTGCGATTTTACTAGCTGCAGCCAGACATTCAAAATCCGACTGAATTTGAAAGTAGTTTCTGCTGTCTTGTATTCGTTGCTGTCAACCGACAATTTTCATGACCCTGCTCTATTAAATGGGCTCAGGTTAAACCTGCACTCGGCGCCACCTTCTTCGTGCCAGGGGAGGGGGCTCTTTTACGTCCCCTTCTTACCCGGCTCATATAAGTGGTAGAAGAAAACAAAATGCAGCATTCGAGAGCTCGTCTAAAACAATTGTGCAACTATCGGCTTAATGTTTTGTTCAGATAAGAATTGAGGTTACCAGAGTTCACCCTAGGACACATTTCCAGTTTTGACTTCACTCTCACATATCTCTGAAACTATGCTAGCTACTCAAAAAACGGCAAAAAGCAATAGGAAACTATTTTATTCGCTTTCATACGTAACTCCTCTAATTTGACCTCATTTCACTAGCATAGGCTCCAATAGTTGACTTTCGCTCCAATGTCGTTTTCTCTAATAACTTTCGAACGCTGCATTTTACTGATATCTTAATACTGTTTACGCCATTATGTTTTCCTCACAAGGACACTTTACATGTTAGACATGCTGACTTTGTTAAGTGAGCTGAAGAATTCGACATCAGTTCAAGATCAAGTGATGACATAAATAGGTCAAGTTACATATTGAGAGACGCGTTTTGACGAGACAAATATATTGCTGTCGGGTTTGCTTATCTTTCTTTATTATGTTGTGAGTCATCAATGAAAAAACGATGGTGACCTCAGATGACCTTAAACGACGTTATACAGGGTGTGCACAAAGAAACGTTAAAAACTAATCGTCCCAAATACATAGAAAAAACGTTCAACTTTACATTATGAGTATGTTGCCTATTTAATAACATTCAAACAATTCATTTTATATCTTACCTAATTCCCTCGCCACTTTTACTTTGTTCAGGCGCCACCCAAACATGGCGCCAGGTTCGCCCAGACACGACTAAGTTCTGATGTAAAAGTGCCGCGTTGTTCGGAGATCATCTTTCGGTTCCATGCTCCTGGCTAAAGAGTTGATGACCACCTTTGGATCTGCTAGAGTTTTAAGCTTGTATTTCACGGCTTCTGTAATAGCTAAGCCCCAAAACAAAGGCATAATAAGTCTAATGTCCAGGGGTTTTGGCCGGCCAGCTGATCTGCGTCAACCGACTGACTGATACACGTCCCGAACAGCCGTTTGACATGGACACAGGATGATATCTGAAGAACGCGGCACTTTTACAGGAGAGCTCAGGCGTGTCTGGGCGAACCTGGCGCCATGATTGGGCGGCGCCTGAAAAAGTAAAAGGGGCAAGGAAGTAAGATAAGAGCTAAATTGCAAATGTTTGAATGTTATTAAACTGAAAAAATACGCATAATATGAAGTTGAACTTTTTTTCAGTGTATTTGGGACGATTTAATTTTAACGTTTTTTGTGCACACCCGGTAGAGGACACTGAACAAGACTTACACTTGCATCATTAACAGTATTATATAATGACACGATCCAGAAGTAGCTGGACTAACATCATTCATATCCTTGAAATAGGAAGCAATTATATGTTTTCCTTCCTGTTGGCTAAAGATATCACAAAACTGGTCTGACCTCAGAACACCGATCTCCAAATTCCGAGGCAAAACAATGCCGGTACTTATGCCTTCATGACTTTCTATACGTTTAAAACTGATCATGAACAAAATCTGGCTTTGGCAAAACTGCAAACTTGTTTGGATATGGGCTTACGTGACCTGGTCTGGTTACCTGAGATGAGATGACCTGGTAAGTGGTAGCATATGTTGTAAGCGTGTGCAATTGTTGCCCTAATAGCTATGTTAAAAGCAGAGGCGCTGTGCGCCGTCGTTTTCCCGCGCTATCTGCGAAAAACCTGAGGGGGAGTGGGAGTAAAAGACCCCCGACACGGCGCAGATTAAGTAACCGAAGGACAGCCCCTATTTCTCTCTCCATGCGGGTTTCAAAGAGCCCAGTGGGATCAGTGCGGCCATAAATAACAGAAGGAACGATTGACTTTGCAGGGAGGAAAGATGTTATCCGGGCATAAACGAAATGAGAAGGGGAGAGCTTACAAGGGATTGAGAGATCAGAGTCAGTTGAAGAAAATTAAACGACAAATTAGGCCTTGTGAACCTTTATCCAGACCATTGGTGTTCTGTTAAATATACTGTCACTAAGTTGTCATTGTAAGGGAGATATAGTTTACTCGCCTACCCTGGCCAACAAAACCGTTTTATCTCGCGCCAGTAGGCGAAAAATCAGCAGATAACACAACGGGAAACCAAGTTAGTCTGAATGTCCCACCCCAATCTGTCATCGATACAAAGAAACAGTCACGAACGAGCCATATATTAAATCAATTGCTGGGGGAGCCTCATATGTAAACGATATTCGACAAGGGAGCAGGAAGCGCCATTTTTGCATTGCTTTCGATAGCATACTGGGGGCTGAGCATCACCATTTGCTGTCATTGTGGTACAGACTGGGATAAACATTATCAGTCATTGTGGTACAGACTGGGCCAAACATCAGTCATTGTGATGCAGACTGGGCCAAACATCAGTCATTGTGGTGCAGACTGGGAGAACACTTTATGCAGATAAAACTACACAACGAACATTGACGAACAGGCACAGCAATCAACACCTAAGATTATCCGTCATCCCGCGCTTTACCAGGGGAGGGGCAAGTACCTTAACTTTGTGACGAGTATTGAGATAAGTGGGCTTTAACTTTGAGTGCCTTCTACTACACCAATTTTCTATTTTCGGTAATTTAAAAAAAGGTATTTTTTAGATATATGAACATAACTGACGTCACTAGCACGAGTTTAACGATATAACCAGCCTATGTTTTGCAGACTGCACAAAGAACACATTTAAACCCAAAATGGAATTAAAAAATAAAACAAACAATTGCATGGGCTACCATATGCTTTTCTATTTTTGTTTTGTTTAAATTGTCGGTTCTTGACCCAAAAATAAAAAACTTGTTTTGCAAAAATGTCCACAAAAACGAAAGTTTCAAAGATATTAAAACCCATGGTATTTGTCGTATTACTATATATGAAAGATGACAATGAGAAATTAACAAATACAAATTTATAATTTTTTCTGACTTATTTCTGCCTAAGTGGTGATGCCATTTTGTTTAAAACTAGTTTAAGTATTTGAAATCAGTTAAATTACAAATGTTTGCATCTTTTTTAAAATTTAACTTGCTTAGAAATATATCCATTTGTTAAAATGATTTGTTTTAAAATTTGACCTCATGTGAACTGGCCATGAAGACCATGTCCTTAATCTCACTACAGTGAGTTCAGATGGTTAAATGATTATTGTTATTGAAATATACGTGTAAAAAATACGCAACATGCTATGCATGATTTTCAAGACAAACCATAATATTGATCTTTTGCGACCTGATCTTGACCTTGACATCTCCCAAACATATTTATTTCTGCCCATGTAGAAAGCTCTATATATTTATTAGGATCACTTTTAGTGATTATAGTCTCAATCAAAGTCTCTGAATGAAAAGCATAGATGGTAAACGCAAGAGTCTTCATTTTGACCTTTGACCTGACTTGGACTTGACATGTGACCTCAACTTAACACAATCGAGTATGCCCTAGATGCGTCTAATGGAGGTCGTTTGAATGTTGTATAGCGTGTCTCGCTGCAATAACTGGCCCCAATTCCCAGCCAATGGTGTTCGTCTGAGACCCCGATATAGCGGGGTTCACTGGCCGAAGTACATCTACCTAGTGTAAAGAGCCACATACACCTTAGGCTCACATCTGTATTTATGACACATCAGCACATTAACATTAACTTCATCAGCACATTAACCACATTACTGGCCGGATGATAAGTACACGAATCTGTGGGGGGAGGGGGGGGGGGGCGCTCATTCGGCCGTCCCTCTGATTTCAAACAGCTTGTCATCCTACTGTCAGTGGGTGCTCCGTGACGTCATCATCCCAGCTCTGGTGTCAACTGGGCTCCGGGCGTGTGGCGACTCTCATGCCGTCCCCGGTGGGTAAAGGTAAAGACTGTCGTAAAGCGCTCCTCGCAGCTTTCCCTGCAGTCGATACGAAACGGAGCCTCATTAGAACCAGCAAAAAGAAGCAAGCGCATTTGCTGTCTACATAAATGCATGGCCTTATAAATATATGGCTATATACATGATGATCATAGATTAGTGAATTTAAATTAAAAGAAATTGATGGTGAATCAGTTCTTCTTTGATTCCAGGGATTCTGATTGTCATTGGTTGATTCCAATCGATTCAATCAGAGTTCATTCAATATCCAGTCTGAGCTACCGATAGCTTTTCGTTTGAGACAAAACAACGCGTGCGTCCGCGCAACAAAGACGGTAACGAACGGATGCCGGCCGCATCCACCGGGGTAAACGAGAGTAGCACAAAATCGAGGTCGTACAAACACGACCTTCTACCTTCTCACGATCAGTACCCTCTGCTCTAGGAAGGTATATCACCGCCCTCGGAAAATGCATCACCACCTACGGAAGGCATCATATTCATTCATGCCGCCCTAACAATGCATCATACCACCCTCGAGTAAAACATCGTATCGTCCCCGAAAGATGTGCATAATGCCACCCAAAAAAATTGCTCTCGAGAGTCCAGCCTCAAAACACATTTTGCTGCCCTCAGAAGTCAGAGTGAATCATGACCAGTCATGGAAGGCAACATGCTGCTTTAAAAATTAATTATGCGTCTTAGGAAAGCATCTTGCTTCCCTCTGGAAGCTGTTTAATCATCATAGAAATGGATAATTACACAGCTTACTAACCATTATAACAGCTTCGAAGCTAAACAAATATGCAACGGTTCTCGTTTGCGCGAGACCATTTAAATATATCCGGAAGGAAGGATCGTAGGCGTAAGTTCCCAGTAGTAGCCTAAATTGATATTTGATAAGTAGTCATACAGTCGTTTCCATTACAACCATCGGGTATTTAGCAGCTCCAAATATATTACTAGACACCCTACGGTGTCACTCAGTTGTATAACACTTATCACAGTCATTGCGCCATACGCATGCCACCGCATGAAACGCACCCCACTCGGTGGCGGGGGGGGGGGGCAATATTTGCCCGCTTCTCGATTGTTTTAATTACTCCAAAAACTTAAAAAGATATCGACGTCAAGCTTATATTACCTTGTTGTGCATCAAATTTGCGTCTTTACCGACAATTCTGATAAAAAAACGTAAAGCGGCAAATTTAAACGGTCGATTACCATTTTCAGTTTGCTATTATAGTTTTGGAGGCATTTCGTTTGTTTGGAGAAAGTTGAAGAAGTGGAAATTTGACCTTAGTTGACTTCTGGTGACCTCAACTGTGAGCAAGGCGATTACAAAAAACAGAAAAGATTTTTGAAGAGCTTTCGAAAACTGTTTTTGTTTTTCGTCTACGTCGAATAGGTGCTGAGTTAGAGGGGGATGTTCAAGCCCCCCAGCTGGTGGTGGAAAATAAAAAGGTCCAGTGGGGCGCGGGTTAAACTGCCCTACACTCAATATCAATGTTGGTAAATTTTCATGTGGTGCTCAAACATGTGCTAGAATTAAAAAAGTATACAAAGGAAAAAAAGTATATGGGATCAAAAAACCCTGGATCTGGGATCTTGTTAGATCCTGGATCCTCCAAGGCTGTTTTGTTGCAAGATCCTGTAGATTTTGTATCCGGCAAAATAATGCTTCGTCCGATCCTATGGATCTTTGGTCCTGTGGACAATATTTGTCATGGGATCATGTGGATCCTGGATCCTATAAATCAAGTTTGTCGTAGGCTCTTGTGGATCTAGGATCCAATTTTCCGGCCACGGTACACGTTTTGTTCTAAGTCAGTCAGAAATAGACATATGGCTATGAAATGTTGTGCAGTTATTGTTCATTATAATATTCTTTACATATATTCCGGTTTCTGAACAACCTCACAAATTTCGACTACTCACTTTTTTAAATTATGCTTTCAAGGAAAAACATCTTTTAATGTTTTTGTAAATAAGCTTTAGGATGAACTTACACAAGCAACTTTATTTTGCTACAAACATTCCCTATGGGAACATAGCAACTTAAACATGTATTTTGTTATAGAAATGCTGCCAATGGGAGCTTTCCTAGCACAAAAGCCTTAAAGTCCATCCTGCAGCTTGTATACCAATCTAAAAGTTATGTCCTTAAAATTTTATTCTCACAGCGCAAAAATCCATCTTGGAAACGACCAGGCATCTGTATTTGAGCCCCATCATTCCCACACCCGCTATACAATCCGCGCAGTAAGCTGCTGTGTTTTCAAGCTTCTATATCTGCAGTGGCTGAGTCTTCAGCCTTGTTTTGAACCAAGTATACTCGTTTCTGGTGTCTGCCTGGATATATTTATCTGTCCCCTGACCAGTGACTATCGGACCGATCTCAGCCCACGGCCAGTCCACAGTGAGCGCCGCAGCCCTCTCAGTCCAGTGACCACCGGAGTGATCTCAGCCCGCGGCCAGTCCGCAGTGAGCACCGCAGCCCTCTCAGTCCAGTGACCACCGGACCGATCTCAGCGGCCAGTCCGCAGTGAGCGCGGCAGCCCTCTCAGTCCAGTGACCACCGGACCGATCTCAGCGGCCAGTCCGCAGTGAGCGCCGCAGCCCTCTCAGTCCAGTGACCACCGGACCGATCTCAGCCGGCGGCCAGTCCGCAGTGAGCGCCGCAGCCCTCCCAGTCAGCGAGCCGTACAGCCGGGCCCAATTTCCGGTCAGCTGGGCGCGGCGGGGGCGTCCCGGCGAGCTGACCCTGTTTCGATCCGTCAGCCACTCGCTGATCCGCAGTGATGCTCACCCTCTTCTGTGGGTCCGGGTTGGACCATGCAGATGCGAGAGCTGTGAACGTGCAGCACTATGCAACCGTGGAAAATAGTTATCGACATACTATTTACGTCACGTTATTCTCTTTTGAGCTACGAATACATGCTTGCGGATCCATTACATGATACATGATTGTGAAGCAAAATCGCTCGATTCATACAGCGCACTGAACATGAAACTAAAGAAAACTCTTCACAGAGCATGAAACAAGCGATAACAAGTACTACGAGGCTGAGACCAATAATGTGATGGAGCAAAGAGAAACCTGGCCAAATATGTAGGTATATTGTACTATCAGCAGTCATTGACTTATAAATTTTTGTGAATAGCAGAGTATTTTTTGAGCCTCTATAGAATCATACACAGCTAAGTTCTTCTGAAATGACTCATATCCATAAGAAACTTAAATGTGAGGTCATAGGCCATTAGACCGATCTCAGCAGTGCGTTCGGCCAAGGCGGCATCGCAATTCCTCGTCAAGAAGAGACCTCGAATGCAGCTTTCGAGTATCTGCAGAGAAAATAGCATTTTCGGATTTGTACATGCTGGAGAATTCCATTTTCACTTTTGTAAAAGTACATAGCGGTTGCCGATGCCGCTGGGCGTTCAACTCCAGCCGACATTTCTTCCTCTGTCTTCTCTGTCTCGGCGCTTCTTCCTCTGTCTTCTCTGTCTCGGCGCTTCTGCTTTCTCTCCTATATCTCGGCGCTTCTGTCTGTCTCTTCAGTTTTAGCGCTTCTGCTTGTGTCTCCTCCGTTTCGGCGCTTTTGCGTATGTTTCCTTTGTCTTAGCGTTTATGCCTCTGTATCCTCCGTGTCGACGTGTCTGTCTCTGTCCTTTATTGTCTCGGCATCTCCTCCTCTGTCTCCTCTGTC
>JARBER010074619.1:0-11717 GCA_030265075.1 Balanus glandula | reverse complement strand
GGCGGCGCCACGTTGGTGTCCAGCACCAGCTCGTCGTCGCTGATGTCGGAGTTGTCCAGCAGGATGACGTCGAGCGGTGCGCGAGGCGGAGGAGGCGGCAGCACCACGATGTCATCGTCGTCAGACGCCTCAGCCACAGCGCCGGGCCGCTCCAGCGTCGTCGATAGCTCCATGGACAGCGTGAGCGGGTTACCGATGTCAGCGACGGCCGGCAGCGGCAGCGGCAGCGCCGGCGGGGGCGGCGGCGGCGGAGTTGCAGTCCGTGGCGGATGGGGAGCCTCGACATTCGCCTTGGACGGCGGCGGCACGACAACCGTCTTCGCTGTAGAGTCGGGCGCGACTTTTGCTGTCGAGCCGGTTAAAGCTTTCGGTCCCGGAACGGATACAGTCGTCTCTCCGTGGTCAGGGGTAGACTTGAGTCGGGGGTCAGGCGCGGCCTTCGCTGCAGTGTGGACCACGTTCACCGAGCTGGAGACTGACGCGGTCTGCGTGGCACCATCAGAGGGGACGGCGACACGTTCAGCACTTGGTTCCACGTCTCCCACCACGGGCCCGAGGAAGACAAACTCTGGCAGATGAGGCTTCCACACGATGGTGACGAGGAGACCTTTCACTCTGGTGGAGACGTGGCCACCGGTGCTCTTCACTTGGTGCACAGCATGCTTGAGGTAGCGTCTGGTCAGCGAGATAGGAATCCCATCCACGTGCATCAAGTCAGGAAGTCCGTTTAGCTCGATCATGTTCCAGCGCGAGGACTTGCCACCGAAGCGCGCAGTTATTATACGACCCTGCACACGCCGTGGTCGCATGCGAACGAATGACAGACGCGCACCACTGGTGAGGTCCTTATCATTCGAAGCTTTCGTATTGAGTGACTTTTGCGTCTGCGTCCTCTCGTTGGCGCTCAGAAGTTCTCTGTTGGTGATTCGCAGCCTCAAGTCAGAATCTAACGGAGCAGCTGTTGCTTTTTTGGAGGCGCTCGCCGGTCTTGAATGTTCCATTCCTTTGGAGATGGAAGGAAAAGACGAGCTCGGTACCACTCGGAATTTCAATTGTTGCTTTGGAGCATGACCTTCCTTTGAAGATGGTGGTTTTAATGTCAAACCTTCTTTGTCAGCTGATTCTAGCGTAAACATCGTCGTTTCTTTCGATACGGATACTTGCTTTGACGCCGACGTTCCTCCATGGCTTGACTGTGGCTTTGAAACTAGAAGTCCCTGAGAGCTTGATGTCGGCTTAAGATCCATTGCTTCTTTGGCGACATATCCTGACCTTGAAACCCCTGTTTCTCTTGGCATGCATGATGCACTCGAGGCCAGTGCTTCATTTAAGCTGAGAACTGATACAGACACCGTCTTTTCTGTCAGTGAAGAGGGCTGGACGCTAGCAGGCACGCTAGCCACCGGCAGCCTGGATGGATCTGCTGGGGTGCTGGTACTGAAAGGCGCTTTTGATTTCACTGGCAGCGACGGCCGCGCAGGAAGCAGGGTTCTGAGACTGGAAGACGGTTTTGATGTACCAGGAGCCTGTGGGGCAGTCGACACATCTACCAGGAAAACGCCACTTGACTCGCCGCGACGAATCAGTTTCACAGACGTCGCCTCACTTGTTGACTCCTGGGACAGCTGACCGGGTAGTTGAACGAACGGCGGCAGCACCGGCGGACAAGAAAACTTTTCATGTTCCTTCTTCTTCTCTACGGTGGATGTCCCTTGAGCGGCGATGATGGCCATTCTCAAAGCATCCCTTTCTCGGCGCTGGATCGTCACAATCCCCTCGTCATGACCACAGTTTCGGGCCGTAGACTCGTTGCTCGAAGTTGTGCTTGCCTCTTCTGGTTCAGTGTCAGGCACGCCACTATCGGTAACCTTTGAGACGTGAGTAGCTGCACGTTTCTCCACGGAATGGCCTGTAGAGGGCAAGCTCATACCAGGGAACAGAGTAGAGCTGGTTCCCAAGTTCGCAGTCGTCATGGCACGGTCGCCTTTGATCGCTACCTTCAAGTGACCTTTTGCTGGTTGCCGTTCTACATGTGACGTCACTGTCCTTCCGCTCTTGAATCTCTTTCCATCATGCGTGACGGCTACTACTTCACCATCCTCCAAACGCAGCCTGATACGAAGAGGATCAGCAGAAGACACGCGTTTCTGGGTGAGCTCACCTCTGGGTATCACTGTTGGTTGAGACTCTTCTTCAGCAGCAGGTTTTCCGTTGTCAGCCGGAAGAGACCGCACTTGACCACCGGGACCCACAGCTATCATCACGCGTGGTTTCTCGCCCCCCTGCACCACCATTGGCGCTTCCACCGGTGTGATGGCCAGGGCATTGGGCTGCGCCTTGTTCGTAAATGCGGTGGTTTTGTTCACTTCGCATGTCTTCACGTTCGTCTTTGCAGTCGTGCTCATTTTCGTGTATGGCACCGACTGAAGCTCGAAAGATTTGACGAACTCAAGGTCGTGAAGGTCTCCCAGTTGAAAGATGTTGTGGATGTCAAACAAGCTGAGCATGTGGCGGATACTCTCGTTATCCTCACGATCACTGAAGCCGCACACGATGCGCTCAGCTTGCGCCGTCCACTCTTTCTCTTCAGAGGCCGCCCTCGTCGCACCGATGACCAAGAGAGGTCCAGAACTCTGCTGGCGCAGGACCACCATACCGTTGACATGCAGCATATGAGACCCCATACCTACCCGGTATAGCGTCTGCAGACGCTCGCCGGACGGTGGCCGCTGGTTTGGGAACAGTAGGAGCCCACCGTCGGCGCTTGTTAGTCGCGAACGACCCGTTATCACCTGGTGATTCACTGTCAGAAGCGGCATGCGCCGGAGCTGTCCCGGATCATCATCGACCGTCACAGGCATCAGACCGAGTCCCTCGGAACGGTTGCGAAACTGACGCCCTGAGCTGTCCATCACCACGATGTCATTCGCCGGCTGGATTCGCCACGTCACTCCCCGCAGCAACGGCACCTTTGCCTTCGAGAGCACGCTCATCATGCCGTCACGTAAGCGCACGGCGTAGTGCCGGTGGCGTTCGGAGTCGACATCGCCCTCAACTTCCCCCGCCGTTTCAGTTGGCATGATAGATACAACGCACGATACTTGCAGGATGTCCACTGGCTCGGGCAGCGGGATGACGGAAAGCACACGTGGTGGAGGGACGGGCACGAGCGGAGCCTGCGTCCCCGCGTACCCGGCGCCGGCCAGGCAACACGAATCCAGCTGCGGTAGGAACTCCCGAGGTGCGCGTGCCTTCCGAAGCGCGAACGTGCGCGCCGTATGCTCGTGGCGCGGTCGTGAGATGGTAGGCGGCAGGGGATGCGAGCGCAGTGCCACGTTGCGACCCAGCTGTTGTAGCCGTTCACGTGGCGGCTTATGACAGCTGCCTCTCCGCTCGTACTCGTGACAGCCGTGAACTTCATGAACGAGGCAGAACGGATGTACTTGCGGTAGTCGGTAGATAGGCACACGCACTTTTACTCGGGACACCAGCTGCTCGTACTGCCTGTCCAGAATATCCTCGGCGTGCGTTGAGAGATGACTTGGTAGTGTCAACAGCGGTCGTAACTGCAAAGGCGGCGGGCTGTCGTCTGGGAGTGTCAGAGGGCCCTCGTACCTCACATCTTTCTTTGTGAACCGGATCGGTGCCTTGCGAACGCGCTTTGCTCGACCTCCGGCCACAGAGACGGACGTTTCTGAACCGGAAGAAGCAGCGAGCAGCGAGAAGTTGCAGCCAGACTCTGATAGGTTTGGTTGGAATGTGGCTGACAGAACCAAGGTGGAATCGGTAGCGTTCAGAGTATGACTTGTGCAGATACACGCCAGCATGCATTCCTCTCGGCCACAATGTTCTGCCTTGCGCAAGGTACACGTCAAGCTACTGCAGACACAGCCCAACCGACAGAACTCCTTCGGGCACGGCGTTTGTGGATCCATCAGAGAAGAGCTCCTGGCTTCAGTCCACTGTGGAGGGGGTAGACCTAGGCGATGCATCTCTGTTCTGTAGCTTGCCGGTATAAGTGTGGGTAAAGCCGTCACGGAAGGCGATCGTTCCCCGGATTCTTGGGTCTTGTGTGGCGACACATCAGTTCCCATGCTTAGCTCATACGAACTTGTTTTTCGGTCCGATTCCTGTACGTCCTCAGGTACAGACGATGGAGCAACGACCAGATTAGCTGCACTCGATGATGCCTCAATAAACGAAGCCCCGTCCTCGTTGATACAGTCTTCTTCGTCGGAATCTGACACTTCGCTGCCACTCAGTTGCGAGTCTCTAAGAACACTATTGCCGCCTTGAATGACCGGAGAATGGAGGATAGACTCGCGAGTGGAGCTTATGGCCTCTATTGGCCAGTCTTCGCCAGATGCTACAGCTTCAGTCTCAGTTGGTATGGTGGTTTCAGAGGCAGTTTTTACGATTTCCTTCATCGAGTCTGAATCACTTTCTGCCACTTGTTGCTCATCGGTCTGTTTTGTCCCTTCCACCAGCTCACAGTTTTTCTCCTGCAGATCGTGTTCCCGTTTTTGATGAGTTTCCTTTTCCTTCGCATCCCGTGCTTTTTCCACCTCTTCTTCGTCTTGCATGTCCATCCGCTGTCCTAAAGCATCTGCCGCCAGTTTTCGCTTGATCACTCTGGTCTGTGATGACGCCCGTACGGTGGCTGCCGCCGTGACATTTGAGTCGGCACACACCGCCAAGACAGCCATCCGTGCCATAGTGCAGTCCACCGGCACTGTCTTGACGCGATACTCGCCTTCACGCCAAGCGTTCACACGAGCTTCAACATTTTCAGGACGCACAATGCGGACAGGAGTGTCGACAAGGGAATCCACATGGCCTCGAGACACTGAAGGGTTCTGACCATCCGGCAGAGAACCACGAACCAGTAGCTGCTGATGTTGATCATATGCATATAAGCAGGTACCTCGCGCGTTGGTCGGTTTGTCCCAAGCGCGACGCTCGGTCAGCGAGCGGTCTGTGACGCAACTGAGTGGCAGCAGACGTCCGGCGCGCGACACGAGTGGCACGTGCTGACCGCGCGGTGATGTCGGACGGCGACAAGGCCGTCTTAGCACATGAACTGGTATAGACTCGAAGTGGAACTCAGCTTCGGGTTCGGCCGCCTTGGCTTTCTCAGCGGCGTCAGCGAGCTGTTTGGCACGTCCCTCTTCAAGTTCCTCTTTGCTGCAGTAGCCGAGCCAGGTAAGCCGCTCCAGTGCCGTTCGACAGCGTGGCTCGCTGGCTTCCCGTTCAGGCCGTGACACCGGCAGCGGTGGGGCACGTCTCGGCTGCGACGGTGGTGAGACAGAACGCACCACGTAACCCGCAGCCACCGTACCAGGTGTACTGAAGCTGACCCTCGGAGCGCTGTGCTCTTGAAGATAACTATCCAACTGCGCGCAAGAGAAGATCCCTGAGCCCGATGACACTGCTGGCGCAGTGGCCTTGAACCGCTCCGCTAGAGCAGGGTCATGCTCCACAGGGGCATGGGGACCAGGTATTTGAGACACTGGTGCGTACGCCTCTCGTACTATCTCCTTGATTTGCTCGTAAGGGTTCTGCTGACGAGAACCACGCCGGGATCGTGATTGTTCACGCATACGCGCATCTGGAGTGACGTGGGCCGCCGTGTTCTCATTCTTCATGTTTGTGTGCAGGGTGGACAAAAATGCTTCAGGGTGCTCCTGCTTTCTTGCAAAGAAACGATTCTTCCTTAGCAAAACTGACACCGACCGTGACCCACGAGGACGACCAGGGCCGCGACCACGGCCACGACCACGACCGCGGCCGCACTGGACGGGCACCGTTGGAGCCGTCAGTAATGGTTCCGTGGTCGGCAGCTCGGACGTACCAGCCGGCAGTTCAGACATACCAACTGGCAGTTCAGACCTACCACGAGCGTCCGACTCCAGGGTCGGATCCTCCTCGGCCGCCACATCTAGGTCGGACGAGCATGACAACATCTTATCCAACTCAAGGCCCTTTGTCCGCGACAGCTCAGTATCGGACATGTCCAGAAAGGGATCCCAGTCTACATCCTTCCAGTCAGCGGCGGGATATCGCTGGCCCGTGACGGGAGACCGCCGGTCTCGGGCAGCAGCACGCTCGGCTTTCATTCGTTCGATAGCGGCTCGTCTGTTGGCTTTGTGACGCTCTCTCCGCCTCAGTCGACGGGCGCGCTCCTCTTCACGACGCGAGCGCTGCTCTTCACGACGCGTGTAGCGCGCCATTGCCGCCACACTGGAGAACGAAACGAACCGGAAGCCATCGATGTCATCCACTTCCTCGTCACGTTCGCCACGGTGCGCGATATGCGCCGAACATGGCGGCCCTTCTGGCGAGCGCACTCGCCGAGCCTTATGTAATGGCTGTGCATCTGTCTTCTGGGGGTCCAGCACGTCGCCCGCAGTAGTCACTGGCTGATGCTCCGAGGCAGATGACATAGATTCCGTAGTGGTACAAAAGTAAGACTCTGCAAGGCCGGCACCAGTCCGTAGTTCCATCCCCAGATCAATCAATTCTTCGATCGCTAGCGCAGCGCAGGCCTTCTCGTGCAAACGGTTGGCCTCACCATCAATTGTAGCAAACGTTTCTGTGTAGTCGCCATCCACGTCAGTGCTCACCTGAATCACCGTCTCCCAGAGGAGGTTGTCCTCTGCAGGTGTAGGCATCAGGTCCGTGTTATGCCGCGGCTCCCATCCACACTCGAGGAAACGCTTCAGCGTCAAAACAGGACCCGTCGGTCGGCCACGCGACAGTGGCAGTGCGCGTCCTGAACGTATCAGGAGCATGCGTCGTTTACGTTGGGCGTAAGTCTCTCCAGCTGGCAGATGGCGCTGTTTTCCGGAGCTAAGACGTTTTTTAGGGCCAGGCCTTCTACCGCTTGATTGCTGAACAGGGGCGTCATCCAGGGCTATTATGTCCTTAGCTGCCGTGCAAGGGTCACACACAGTCGGAGCAGACTCATTCGCATCCACTACTGAGCCAAGAACAGATGAAATAGAGTCTTGGACCGGTGCCACGTCGTTACTAACAGGCGCGAGAACATCATGAGCAGATAGAGCTAAGCTATAAGCGTCGGCCACTGAGTCACTGACAAGCGTGGCTGACTGCGTCGTGGGAACTGGTTCTGGAGGATCGCAAGATATAATTGCGTCACCAGACACGGAGGCAGACTGAGGCGCGGTTTCGGATGCTGCCAGCTTCGTTGGACTTCGTTTGGGACGGCCACCGAGCGTGAGACCGCGTGACAATCGGTATGAACGCTGGTGTCGAAGTCGATCCGATGCTACGCGACACAGGCCGCCACGACTCCGTGCGCGGCGCTGGCGGCGGCTTCCAGGCGCTGATGGTTGCTGAGGATTCGCGTCAGTTGCTAGAGGATTGAACGCCTCGCCAGCTGATTCTGTACGGTTTTCCTCAGTGGCGGATGATGTGTCAGCTTCCTCCAACAGCATCAGAACAGAAGAGACGAGCCTGTTCGACGTCGTGGCTTTTTCTTCGTTTGTGGATGTGACTGCAGGCAAGGAATCCTCACGGACGGATTCAGCTGCGCGGACACGTTTCCAGCTCCTACATGCCAGCGGTAGGTCGCCCATTGCTTGACGCTTAGCACGGTACGCGCGTTGCCAGAGAGCTGCCTGAGAAGGATTTTCTTGGCGGGGTCTGCCTTCTCGTCGTTTCACTTTCGTGCTCAGCCCTGAGCTCTGTATACCGTTCGTTGATGGTGAGAGCTTCACCGCCTCTGACACCGAATCCGACGCCTCAGCCGTCTCAGCGTCTATCACGACTCCACTAGGACCAGACTTGGGCACAGCTGAGGGCAAGGGATCGTCATTGACGGGAGCACCTGCTTGGACACGTATACGGCCCGAGCGATCCAGCTGTAGGTCGCTCATCGCTTGTAGCAGAGCGCGGTACTCTCGTTGCCAGTGAGCAGACTGAGGATTTTTTTGCCGGGGTCCGCCTCTTCGCCACTTCATCTTCTTGCTCCGCCCTGTTCTCTGAATATCGCTCGGTGGTGTTGATGACTTCACCACCTCTGACACCGAACCCGACGCCCCACCCGTCTCAGCGTCCACCGCGGCTCCACTATGTACAGACTCTGGCATTATCCCGGCTGCGGGTAAGGGATCATCTTTACTGGTAGCACCTGGTCGGAAACGTTTCCAGCTCGGACGTCCCAGCGGAAGACCGCCCATCGCTTTGCGCCGAGCACGGTACTCGCGTTGCTTGAGGGTACACGGAGAAGGATTTTCAAGGCGACGCCCATCTTTCCGGGGTTCGCCTCCTTGCCACTTTCCCTTCCTGCTCCGCCCTGTCCTTCGAATGCTGCTCGCTGGTGTTGATGGCTTCGCCACCTCTGACACCAAACCCGACGCCAGAGCCGCCACAGCGTCTACCGCGGGTCCACTATGATCATTTTTACCGGGAGCACCTGCTCGTACACGTTTCAAGTTCGCACGTCCCAGCGGAAGGCCGCCCATTGCTTCACGACGAGCACGGTACTCGCGTTGCCTAAGGGTCGCCAGAGAAGGATTTTCTTGGCGGCGCCCGCCACCTAGCCGCTTCGGTTTCCTACTACACCCTGTACTCTGCGTATCGATCGCTGCTTTTGAGAGATTCGCCGCCTCCGACACCGAGCCCGACGCTTCAGCCGTCTCAGCACCTACCAAAACTCCACTCGAGCACGCCACTGCCACCATCTCAGCGTCTACTGTATGTGCAGACTCCGGCACGCTACTGAGCACTCCAACCGGTAAAGGTATCGCGATACAACTCCCAGAGCCGTCGTCCGTCTCGCCAGTGTCGACCGGCCGGTCCAGCCAAACACGATCACTTCGCGCATACCGCAACGCTGCGCGCATCAGCGGCGCTTGCAGAGCCGCACCAGACGCAGTCACGCCGCTCCGTAACCTTTTCCCGCAACGACCGCGTCCACGGTGGACGAAGCTGCCCACAATCGTCACCAAGCCACTGTCCGTCAACTGGTTACTGTTTCTCTCAGCAGATGACACATTGCGCACCTCACATTTATCCGACAGGAGACGGACTTCAGGCGGTGGATCTACAACCGTCTCAAGTCCCTCGGCGGAGGATGTAGACCCTGATGCGGAAGCCGACGCGCCAGGCAGTTTCTGCCACCCGCAGCTGGAACTCGCTTTCTCTTCACCTTCACACTGTCCCGTTTTCGCCTCCATAGCTCTGATCTTCCAACTACGGTGTTTTGATTTTGTTCCTCGCCTTCGTTCGTTTTGCGTTGATGCTTCTGCACTCTGCTTCCCAATTTTGCTTGCAACAACTTGGACGCTATCGTCAAAGACCAGCTTATGTACGACTCCGCTTCGGCCGCGCGTGACGGCGATCTTAGACGGTGGCGGGCGAGGGTCTTGGATGGATGGCGCGACCGGCTGAGACGGCGCGGACGATGCACGAGATGTTGATGGCAATGATGATGGTGTCGCTGGCAGAGAAGTTGGAGGCGTTACCGCTCCGTCTGTCTGCGTCTGAGGGTGATGCGGCAGGCTGGCGGCGTGTCTGCTGACCCTTACCCGACGGGAAATGCAGCCCGACACCGGCGTGGTCGGTGCAGACACAGTGACGGCGGCTACGTCTGGAACAGAGGTGTTGGACGCAGTAGACATCTGGGCTGTCCCTAAGCCACCCGGCAGTCGGACTTCGTTCGGTTCTAGTTGCTTCCCGCTAGCACCGACGCCCTTGTCTCCATCCGTGACCAAACCTCCACTCGACTTCTCCTCGACGCCATCCCTGCCAGAGGTGCCGGCTTGGCTGGGCTGTGTCACCGTCTCCGACCGTGGTACTGCGTCGCCTTCCTCGCTCTCAGGCTGAACACGACGGCCTCTTCGGCGCCGGTTGAGAACCAGCGCCGAGGCCGCCCGACGCGACGGCACCGGCCTCAACTTCCTCTCAAGTCCGTTTGAGGTGGAAGGTACAAGTTGGTCCGGCGAGTTGCCACTGGCCGCCGGCTCCTCTTGTGTAGTCTCAGCACGGTTCATCGCCTCAGCCAAGGCGCCATTTATGTTCAAGATCAGCTCTTCCTTCAACTCCGACGACTAGTTGACGGTGCCGCTCTCTTCCCCTGTGAGATAGAAACGCGAGTCAAGAACGAGCACAGACAAATCTATATGTGGGGCCCGCTTTGAGGAGACATATGTTCAATCGATATGCACATGGATGTGTCCCAGAAACGGATAACATATCAAGGTTCTACACACGTAATTTGATAGTGGATCTAGGATCGCATTACATGTCTGTCCGCCCGTGTAGCTCAGTCGGGCTCACCCTGGCAAGGTGGGTTCGAGTCCGTTCTGTTCGCTATTTGCTCCGGTGGGGATGACCTGCGGCGGGTGGCAGCGGCCGAGTTCAGGTAAAGCAAGCGAGCCGGAAGTAAAGGGACATTAGCCTCAGAAGTAAAGGGACGTAACGCTATCTACTTCAATTCTGCCGGTGAGTGGAATGTCGGGATCGGGTTGTGGGGTCAAGACTAGGGGTGTCAATCGGCAACCGAAATATTCGTATACCAAAGAAATACCAATACCAAATTGGTAATTGGTTGGTCAGGCCAGGATTCTTGTTTTTCACTGGTATCACAATAGTGCCTCTTCCTTAGCAAATTGTTGCACAAATTAAGCAATTATAACAGCTTATCCTGTTGAAAAAATAGTTAATTTGCAGTGACTTCAAAGTTCACAAATCAGCCACATGCATTCTTGAAATATAAATATCAAGTAAGGATGTACCTTTCAACTATCAAAATACAATACTGATATTGATGTATTATCTTGTTTGGCACACAACTTTATTTTGGATTTGTCATGCATTTGTATGTTGTACAGTGTACACACTGTAATATTGTCCTTAAAATGTTATATGTACCCTTAATATTTTTTTTCTAGTTCTTTCAAAAGAATTTTCGAATCCGGCCAAATTTTGGTATATCTTGGGCTGGAAAACTTAGTTTTTTCAAGCTTTGTTAAAATTGGTATTGGTAAGGTCATGTTTTTGGAAAAGTTGCAAACAACACAACTTTTCAGGGCCTGCACCATAAGTTTAACTTAGCGTGGGTCCTAACTCCTAATCTCGTAAATCCATGCTATAAAAGCATTTGGATTTAATTTATCTAAAAAAATCCCGCGACAAAATGCAACATTGGAACGTGAATCACAGTGATTCTCTTGATTATAGGAATATATTTTCAATCCCATGGTTTATTCCTTCATACAAACAATATTGAATTTCGGTATGTTCATGTTCATGCATTTTCACTGCATACATCCACAGTACTGTGGCTATTCTGAGCTCACTTCTCGTAGATTTAACAGGTGGGTTAAAAAAGAGGCGTAAAAGCAAACACACAGACAGATTACACACTGCTCAGTGCTCACTGCGTCACATCATTAGTCTCACTGAGGAGCAACTGCTTTAGTTTCCTTTTGAAACCATGGCGGTTCAGACACTTCATCTCAGACGGCAGCCCATTATATGTCATTAACGTTACTTAAGTGGATCTAACATCTTTGTGAATCTTTTACCTATCTACATTTTAGGGGCAAAATGTCCAGAATTAGTTTTTGGCATAATGCCGAAAGCGCTGCAACCGTCTCACCCTCACTAATTACTAATGGTGGGCATTCCGCTAATGAAGTCCGCTAATCGCTAATCCGCTAATTAGCGGACTAAGGGAAAATTAGCGGATT
>JARBER010074508.1:0-11718 GCA_030265075.1 Balanus glandula | reverse complement strand
AACGAACTTATATCGAAATCGGAGATGTAGGGTGTTAATTTAGGGTTTTCGCTTGTCGATCTGTCCTGGAATGCCCCTGTTGTCACTGTATATGTACGGTGAATATGGTAGCCCCGCTGTCGTCTGCACCACAGCGCCAGGCCAGCAGCCCAGACAGACAGCCTTGTAGTGACTCCGCACCCATCCATACCTATCCTGCACCCACTGCTGGTCAGTCGAGACCATATCCTGGTCACCTGGCCAGTTGATACCATATCCTGGTCACGTGGTCACTGTTGAGTGAGCGCCAAGTGACCTCAAGTAGTCGGTGTGTCCAAAAGTCCTAATAATCAGAAATGGTCAATCGAGCGGACAGCCAACACCTTAATCGTCCATCGGTCTTATTGCTATTGTGCGTTCGGTGTAATGTTAAAGTAATGTTTTAGCTCGGTTAGCATCTCGCTACGGCTGCGTTCGTTAGGATCTCATAACGGCTACGTTCGTTAGCATCTCATAATGCGCTGCGTTTGGTTACAATCTCATAATGGCTGCGTTCGGTTTGGATCTGGCAACGGCGGCGTTTGGTTAGGATCTCATAATGGCTGTTTTCGGTTAGGATCTCATAACGTCTGTGTTCGGTGAAGATCTGAGATTTCACTAGGCACGCCATTCGTGCTCGGCCATTATAACGGTCGGCCGGCACGACGTGTGTTGGTACCACTCACTCGGCCCGCGCGTGGCGAGCCGGCCGTTTCACCCCATTACCCGGCCCTGGCGGCGGTGACGGATAGCACCGCTCCTCACACCGGTCACCAGTCACCCGTCACCAGTCACCCGTCACCCGTCACCCGTCACCGGTCACCCGTCACCCGTCACCCGTCACCCGTCACCCGTCACCCGTCACCCGTCACCCGTCACCCGTCACCCGTCACCCGTCACCCTTCTAAGGCGATCTCCGCGCCACGCGCCGCACGATCTTCCAAACACAAACACAAACACACCCCGCCTCACCAGTCGGCACTGAGACAGACCCGGCTATTTTCCGTCTCGGTGGCTTCCGAGTTCCGACACACCACGGTGTTGACGTCAACAGAACGCGCGTGTGTGGTAGTCCCCACGGTGGTCCTCACGGCGGTCTCCACGGTGGTCTCCACGGCAATCTTCGAGGTGATCTCTGCCATCTCATCCGTCGCCATCGCTCACACCTTGCCGCCGCCGTCGCCGCCAACAGAAACGATGACGCTGGCGGTGCGGGCCGCGGGAGCGCGTCCTTTCTGGACGAGCAGCCCGCTGCCGGAAGTGATCGTTTCCGGTGATAGATGTGTCGGCCGGCGGGCGTGGTGGCGGGGCTCCGGCCGGCTGCGTCTCCGGGGGCCGTGTCGGGACGGCGTCGTAGCGAGACGACGGCAGTGGAGACGGGAGAGGTGAGCGTCGATGAGACACAGCGTCGGAGGAGGGTTAGGTGCGCTCATGGTTAGTGTTCACTGTTCAGTGTCGGAACACAATAGAAGGTATGTTACGTTTCGCTACTAACATTGTATTGCCTTCAGGTCAGTGCCGGTAGAAGGTAATTTATGATACGGTGTAAAGTCAATCCGAATGTCTCCTTTGCAAATAAACAACCAATTGTGTGTTGTAGGGCCATATCTTACGGAACAGCTGCCCCGTACACTGACCCGTCCCTGCACTACCCCTACTTCAGTTATAGGTATTTAATATTTATATTATTTTACTGATATTATTTTATATTGTACCATAATATTCTCTTTTATACTACATTATATTAAATTATATTATATTATATTATATTATATTATATTATATTATATTAAGTTATATTATATTTTATTATATTATAATATATTATATTATATTATATTATATTATAATATATTATATTATAATATTTTATATTATATTATAATATTTTATATTATATTATATTTTATTGTATTATATTATATTATATTGTATTATATTATTATATATCATGTTAAATAATATGATAAAATATTGTATAATGTAATGTTATGCTGTATTATATTTATCTAATTTATGGATATTGTCTTGCGCTGGTGTGCCAGCCAAAAACTTACCGTGCCTTTGCCTCTGCCTTACCGTGAACTTATGTGAAGAACTAACTGTGCCTTTGTGAAGACATATGCAATTATAATGCATGCATGTTGTAATGTATAAGTTATTTCCCTGGCAGGTTATCATGAAGTGTTTTACATTAGTATATGCTACTGCAATTTGTGCAGTTTTGTTTTGTTTTGTTTATATATGCTCTCACTTTAATCATCATCCGTTCCTTCCTTGTCTTCAAATAATCTGTTGAAAATAATTTATCCAATTCGGGGTTAGACGCGGGGATACGTCACCCAATAAATGAGGTGCTTTTGACCGATGACCGACTGATGGAAAGAGATGAATGACTGGCTCTGCCTCAGCGAGTGGGTAGGTACTGTAGAAACTACGCGGTGACATCACCGAACACATTCAAGTGTCCTTGGGTGCAGAAGAGGCAATTTTCAGAAAAATACATTACCGTGGGCTTTCTACCACCTTTATAAGTACATTTTATTATGTAACCCAATTATTTTTGGGGAAACAGACATATAATCGCTTAAAATACCAAAAGAAAGTAACACAACGTTCTCTCCAGCACAATCTCAACCTGAAGGTAACAGTGGGTCTCGAGCATTGCTGCCAACTTTATCACTGGCATGTGGCTGAAGCAGCCTCATCAAGGCCTCTTTTGTAGCCCTGTGCTGCAGTGGCCTTCTGAGCTTCAATGACATTCCGTACGGTATATCGGTGCCCCCTGCGGCGGCGTCAGCTGCTGTGTGCGGTCCGGGATACTGCGCCGTGCTGCATTACGAGCGAAGAGGTCGGGACCGATCACACCACCCTGCGGTACACCGCTGCCCGCCGCCGCCCGCCGCCGCGCGAACCGCCCTGGAACGCGGAAGGAACGGTGGCAGGTCGGTCACTTGACCGAGCGGCGGCGGCACTGGCCGGACGCAGCACGGGTCACGTGGGAGGCAGGGATTGCCGGGATGCCATAATATCATGCATGCCGCTGGTATCGAATAGTTCGACGAACAGCCGGAGAACAGGTCCGATGGATGGAATGCTGTCAACAAGATGCATGCCACAGTGTCACCTGATCACGACAGGGACGAAACAGGAATGCACACAGACGCCAGATGGAGTCCAGAGGTCATTGTCATTACAAAATATCGAGCCATGGTTTCTTTGTTTTTTGTTTTAAATGGGCATCGCTTGCGTTGCTTCCCTAGGCAAATTGTTGCTATCAAAACACATTTTGAAACGACAGCATGCCTACTGCTTAGAATGATTGAATTTTTGGGTTTGCTTTCGAGACAAATATCAGTAGTTCGCGGATCAGAGCCCATGATTTAATAAAAAAAGAGCCGTATCTCGATTTTCATAAGAATCGTATCAGGTCTTTGGCAATTGGCATTCGAGTTTTGCCAATGTCGTAACTTGAATTGGGACGTTTGGCGGAACCATGACGCTTATGTCGTTTCACTACAAATCGCCGCATGCAAGTGCATTGAAATAACGTGACTCTTTGTTTCCTTTGGTCCCTAAAGGTGGTTTTTAGCCTTTTTGAGCTGAAGCGTCCACCTTAAAACGGTCCCTAAAGGTGTCTGTCCACTGCGCTCTCGCGTGATCGCCTATTGGCAGAATTTGTCATGAGAGCCTATGGGAAATCAGCTGATTCACGGGTAATTAATGGGGTTCGAATCCCGCAGGTGGTGATACCTCGTTCAGCGTGTTCTCGATAGGTTCCAATATAAATTCTGCCGTTAGGCGACTAGGTACCGTTCAGTGGACGATAGTGAAGACGGTGAAGCGCACGACAGCGTAAGTGGCTGACAAGACTAGCGGGGCTAGCGGGACTCATTGTTTTCGATTCTGCCACGCGGTTGTTAGTTTCCTGGCAAACAGACTTATTGTCCCTCTCCCTCCCTGTCCCCTCGCTTGTGACGCCTGCGGCAGTTAGTTCTGCTCAGTGGTGGCGCTCGTTCTGCCGCTTCTTCGCCTTGTCTTCCCCTCACGCCGTTTTCCTTCACTTCCCTTCACGCCTGGCTTCGTTTTCCGGTGCACACATGTCTCTCGCAGTGGCACGTCAGCTGGCAGATTAATGATTGGCTATGTGCTTAACGAGCGGCTGTTGTCTGGACAGTTCCGACTTTCCACTGTGTAACCGTCACGGCATGATGGGCTTAGAGATAGAATGGACGTGACTATTGCAACGCTTGATCTTTTCGACTATGATCAGATTATTACTTCATGTATTGTGGTGCCACCACGGCTTATGATGCAAACTATATCCCGTTTATAAGTATCTAAGCTCTCTGTGATCTGTATAACGATGACAGTCTTTATTAAGTTAGTGACAGGAAGGCCTTTATACTTAATTAATGTATGTTTTAAAACTGATGTATTACCTAACAATTATTAAATACCCGACGTGTTGCACTTATTGCTTAGGATATTATTGTATTGCTTAGCTTATTATTTTATTACTTTTTTCAGAATCGAGCAAAATTATTTTACTAACGAAAGATCTGTCATTAAAATAATCTCGGAGTCTATATGCTTGGCTTACAGAATAAAACATTTCGAGGAAAGTTATACAAAATCGTTGTGCTTTTATAACAATACTCATTCATTATTTGATCGCTTGTTGCTTCAGCGGCTGTATTATCACCCGGCCATGTTTGCTTCCAAACCGAAGCACCTATATAGTTTGCATGTTTAGTGCTTACTACACTACCCTGTCTAATTTCATGCTGTTAAGTTAGATCGGAGATCACTTTCTATATATTGACTGGTCGGTGGTCATAGTTTGAATGATGATTAGTTCCAGGGCTGATATTCACCGGTTCCGTTAAAGACATTGAATGGTTCCGTTAAAGACATTGAATGGTTCCGTTAAAGACATTGAATGGTTCCGTTAAAGACATTGAATGGTTCCGGTGCGGATATTGACCGGTTCTGGTGCGGATATTGACCGGTTCCGGTGCGGATATTGACCGGTTCCGGTGCGAACGCTGACTGGTTCAGGCGCCTGACAGTCTGGCGTCAGGCTAGGCATTAGACATGGCCGAAGGTCTGCTCCTTGAAGATGTTTTCATTTATTTTCTATTATTTGGTCAGCTTTGGAACTTGCATCCCTGAACTAACCGAAGCGACGAGTGCTCTTTCATATCGGAGATTTAGTGCAACGTCACGATCGCTGAATTACTGCGTCCCGCGGGTTGTTTGCCACGTCTCGTGTGAGTTGTGCCTCGTAAACCCCGCAGCCTGCACGGCAGTTTTCCGCGATAGTTTCCTGGTGTGGCTTGCACTGCAGGGTGCATGTTAGGTGATGTGCTACGTGCCGTGTATGGTTCGCGAGTAGCTGAACGGTGCAAGTGCAAACGTAGCCTGTGACTCTTCCGGATATTTACTTATAAAGATGGTTTGTGAGACCTTTTACGATTTCCCAGAATGTTTGACATTTCGAAAGGAAAACTCCTTTCGTTTCTCGCTACTGACTTTTTTGGAATATGAACTGATTAGATGCGGACTGTACATGGTGAAGCATTTTTTGATATGATAATGCATATATTATCAACCGATTTCGGTTGTTTCATGGCCAGGATGCTTTCATATATTCCGGTGAATCAATTCTGCGAACCCGTAAGGAGAGACCTATGATTGTCTCGGCGGCAATCATAGGTCCTGTTCCCGTGGTAGCTCCAACCTCCTCAAACCTGCTCCAACTGCAACTGCTCTGTGTTAAAGAATAGGAGCAGTTGCAGTTGGAGCAGCTTTGAGGCAATAAGAGGCTTGACGGGAACGGGCCCATAGATGACCGGATCTGCCTGGCCCGCCATTTCCCTGACCTTGCGATCCAGGTCCGCCGTCTTTCCTCGCTCCGGTCTGCGAGCGCTGCTCCAGTTTCTGGCTCAGCCACTCCGGCACTCGGCGCGGCGGCCGGCCGGCAGACAAGGTCGTCCGCTGTGACGTCACACAGCGGCAGATGTGACGTCACCGGATACCGCTGCCGACAGACAAGGTTATCAGGGCCGTCCACTTGGAAGTCATTAGCGGTGGGTGTGACGTTATCGGTGTGACCGGTGTCTGGCTAGGCAGCAGCGCTATCGCAGACAGGCTGTTAGCCCGTTAACCCGCGCCCGGCTGCAGAGGGGTGGGAAGGGGGGGGGGGCAATATTGATCCCGTCCCGAATTTTCTTGACAACTCAAAAACTGTGCTAGAGATCGATGTTTTGCTTACATTACTTCATGCAGCATGTATTCCACGTTTTCGAAGAAAGTCTGAATAAAATGGACGCGAAAGGATGGAGATAATAAAGTTTTATTGGTGTGTTATGCCATTTTTGACGGAAAAAGGTAAATGTTTGACAAATCGTAGCAACTCAAATTAAAACGTGAATTGGCAAAGGTAAATGTCACAAGAAAGAAAATTATATTCTCTGCAAGATGCTTATTTCGGATTGGCAATATTTTGAGCTCCTGACTATAGAAAAATGAAAATACAATAAACTTTGTTCTCAAAAAGTCGAAAAACAATACTTTCAAGATATAGAAAACGAAATCGATGTTGAAGAACTACGAATGAACAATATCTATCCAAAACCAAATTTTAAAGCAAAACCTTTTTATTTGCCTGAGTTATGGCACCCGAAGCGTTCGCAATTGATATGTTTTTTAATCGCTTTTGTTTTAGTTTCCTTGACCAATGTTACCAATATATTCTTCAGACAAAATACGGATTTTCACAATTTATTTATTTATTGATAATTTAGAAAAAAGTTAAAAATTTGTTTTTATTTGACCTGACCTTGGCCTTTTATGGCATCAGGTCGTGAAAATGACTGCTACTATCAAATTATACGCATAAAACAACCCATACACACGTGTTGCATGACTTTCGTAAACCTCTTGCCCACAGTGACCTTTTGTGACCTGAATTTGACCCTTGCTTGTTATTTCACTTTTGCTTAATGTGGGAGAAGCACTATACTTTTGAGACCGCTTTATTCGATATTAGCCCCAATAAAATGATTTGGATAAAACGTTTGGCTCAACAACTTAAATATCAATATACATTTGTATCGTTAAAGGAATATTGCCTTCTGGCAAAAATTGCTGAAAAGTGGTTTAAATGATTTTTGGGAATTAATGATCGTGTTTACTTATGTTCCTGCGTCACCAAAAGCAGTGGATTGAAGCCCCATTTTTTAATTTATTTTCGACTCCAAACCATAGTACCAAAATGTGAACAGCACTAGATTAATGATGGCCGCCCTCATCCAATGGCTGAGAATGTGGCGCAACTGTGAATTCACCACATCATGACCTCTGCTATGGCTTCTGACGTCTTGTGTGTGTTCAATGTCATTGGCACAAATCTCCGACGCCCAAAGCTGAGTATCGCTGTCTTGGTGTAAGAAAGAAAATTTATCTTTTGAAAGTGACAACAGTTGTTGACAATATATATTCTACTCTTCGCATTTTTATTTTGAAGCCCATTGCCAGAATGATTACCCTGGGCTTGCAATATTCCAAATCAAATTGGATCCCACAAAGTAGCGATTCCAGATAGAGCGCGGATGATTCACATTGTACAAAAATCTTCCATACTTGAGCTTTCCTAATGTATATTGTGATCTAATGCGAGCAGTTTGGATTACCAAACTTTGCCGATGCAATCGGACACGCTTAATCTACCTATTAATACAAAAAACTCCATATCGAACTGCGATGTGACAATCTACCTTTAACCTAACCGTGACCTAACATGTCACTTTTTTGAACAATTTTAAGCATGTTTTGAACACGGCTGATATAGAACTTAAGATTATTGCCTTGTGCGCCGCTCTGTGGTCATTGGTTTAGGAGATAACCAGGGGGCAATTTAAGCCCCCCCCCCCCCGCCAGCGGGACGCGATCGGCTGGAGTCCCAGCGGGGCGCGAGTTAAACAGCAGGTTTACGTGTAATAATACAGGATCACTGGCTATAAAATTAGGTCCGTTTTATGATGTGGGTCTTATTGTTCCATGCGCACCAGGCAATGGAGTCCAATACCAACTCGGTTTCTGTTGTACTTTGCGGATACAATATTCAATTCGGACCAGGCGTAAGGTATTTGACGTGTGTGGAGTTTTTTTCAATGAAGGATCAAGGGCAAGCAGCACAACACGACACGCGTCATCGCCAAGCTCTTCAATCGGTTTAATCAGGATATTCATGCGAGCGAAAATGTGTAAAAATGATTATCATCCGATGCATGATACTCATTAACTTATGCGAGCTGCCAGACGCGTATTTTCTGTAGGCGTTGGGTCGCGTTGGTTGGTCCATTCAAACTCGTCTGCTGTTTTTCCTCCCAGACCACGCCGAGTCACTTCTGCTTTAGTTTGTGTTTGTTTACAGTCATCATCGCTCACAAGTCGTGATGCTGCTGCTCGATGGCCGTGTGTTACCTATTGACTACACCACATGATCGAGTTGTGTATTGGTCTGTTCGCTGGAACCTTTTGACTGGTGTTTGACCTCCGGCCTGAAGGCATTGTCCGTGTTGTGTTGGTTCTGGTCGCGCCTCACGTGTGCCGCGTCAGGCCGGAAGGTCATCGAGGGCATCGCCTGGGGGCACACCGTGCTGACCCGGATCTCTGTTTTTCAGGGAACCGGCAGGCGACACCAGGGGCGACTGAAGTGCTGATTCCGATCAGGTCTGAGCTGGGTCCGCATGTTCGAGCCCAGGACATGTTATATGCCCTACCGGTCCTCGACGACACGGACTGGTTGAACAATTATTGGACTTGGCAAATATGAAACTTGCCGAATAAACATTTATGCTCTGTGTCATCTGAAACGTTCTAATTTATTTTCTTATTTATTACTTTTTTGTTCGAATCGGTGAAGCTAGACAAGAAACCAACGAAGAAACATCCTTGTGTGCTCAAGATAACCGTGCCTTGACTACTTATTGAAGTCTTGGAGTTTTGCAAACTATACCGTGGCGCGAGTTGTGTTAACAGTGCCTTATTGATAAACGTGGGTTACCTGGAAAAGAACTTGAGGCCATTACTGACAGAAAGGCAGTATTTAACCTCCGTTTAATATTCGACGAATTTCTGAAAGTGAAAACCAGCCGAGAGTGCATTCGACGAGACATCATTGGTCACTTCACATCCCGGATGACCTTGACCGGGTCAAGATGTAGCCCAAAGCGGACTGACTCGGGCTCCTGGGTGTGCTGATTGGCCAACTCTTGGAGACAACAGGTTTGACTGACCAGTTTTGGCGGGAACGTCGCTGATTGGCCGGATGTCGACACCGCCGCCGGGCAAAACGGGGGACGCCATATTGCTTGCCATGTGGACAGATTGGCACGATGACACCGTTTCTATGGCAACCAACGAAGAGCTTTCGCTTGAGTGGTCAATGCTCAACGAAGACTGCTACAGCTGGGACGACAATGGTGAGTACCCCTTCCAAGTAGCTCTGGAAGTCGACTTGAAAAAATAAGACTGTAATAATTATAATAGAAAATAACTTTATTTTCATAATACCGAATAAATATTAAAAAGCTTACGTCAGATTGGAAGCTTTCGCCTTGCGCCTTATTCAGCTTTCTTATCTGAAGCAGGCGGAAAAGCCGAAAGCTTCTAATCTGACCTGGATGTTGCAGGAAAAAAATATTCGGCGTTATGAGGATAACGTTATTTTATATTATAATAATTACAATGTCTTCACTTTGTCTTTAACAGTGCTGAAACAAATCCAAGGCGTCCACGTCAAAAGTGTACCTGCTTATGTTCTTAGCTCGCAATTTGTAACCGCACGGCGCACGTGCTACAATTTTGAATCTACCCATTTTCAAATATATTCACATGGCATGCATGAAAGCTGTTCAACCACTTGAGCATCGATGCGGATTGCTATGGGAAAGAGATTCTGCATAGAAACACACATTTGAATGAAACCCTACCAAAAAAACGCAGCGACTGTTTCTTAAAAGCTCCATTTCGTCCAACGTGGGGTGGAATTGGCTCTCGGAAAAAGGTGTGAAGAAGTGGTTAAACAAATTTAGAAAGAAATATAGCCTCGAAGGAGAACGAGGCGTGAGCAGTCGTTCCGTGAGGACCGATAATGTTAGTCGTGATGAGAATTGAGAAAGCTTCAGTTGTTCAGAGCCCGAAAAAATGGTAAGACGTCGCAGCTAAAGACTCGGCCTTCACAGAACTGCGATGCAAAGGGGAACTACGTTTTCTGTGTTGTATATTTTTTTGCCATTTAATTGGCAATTGAACGATACCACACATCTCATTATATTATGTTGTATCATAGATAACATATCTATGGTTGTATATACGAAATATGAAGTGAAATCTGAGTACACTTTTGACGCGGACACCCGGTACAAGAAATGAGACTTCCTAAATATGCTTAGTGATTTTGTCGAGGATGAATGGCATTGTTTTAATTAAAATCATTTAATGAACAATTATTTCTACTTTATCTATATACGCCATTTTGAAGTTTTCAGCTTGATACTGGCGTGATGACAATTTGTTTTATATTTTCCTTAAAAATACTGAATTCTCTTACGCCCTTGAACTCGACTTGAGGTGAGCATTCTTGTCAGTCTGTCAACATCCCCGATGACTGAATGGTAGAACAATGACCGGTCTAATCGAACGTGAAAACCAAAGTCTGTATGGGTCACCTTGACCTTGAAACCTTGAAACATTAAGAAGACGTGAGGTAGGCGGCGTGATACTCAGCATGACAATAGGCACTTTTGAAGAACTGATAATGGATTGACGAAATACAGTCGACGCCCTCGCCTTATTTGCCTCTTCACAATCGCAAACAGCTTTGATTGACACTTAGCAAACAAGACGGGTAGCAGAGAGGAGGCAAAAAGAAGGCTGCGTGACTCAACACTTACTTCGACAATGTTCGTGCTCCTCGAAAGGGCTCATGCAAATGTGCACATTTCCCCATCTGGTTATAGGCAATTTCACATCCAGGAAATAATATACACTGAAGTGAGTTTTTGACATCACGTGGGGTAAATGCCAATCAAGTTTTAACATTGCATTGCCGCTGATCAAAGGTGAAGAAAGCGATGATATTCGCCCATTCGAGTAACAAATCACTGCTCGGGCAAGAGAGACTGCCACACTGGTCATGATACATCCGGCCTCAGTTTTCTTTTCACGTTCAGTATAAATAAGCGGACCGCTGGTGAGTGGTACTGAAAGTGAGCATTGAGGAACACTCCACACTTTGCAGCGGCACACTGAACGTAATCGAACACGAAGTCTGAGATGAGCGCGGCGCGAGTCGGGCTGCATTACGGTCGAGACACGGACCACGGACCACAGGACCACAGGACCACAGGACCACGGGAGACACGGACCACGGCCCGTGGAGGGGCGGTCCTGGTCCGGCGCGAGTCGCGTTCCTCGTGTTTGTCGTGCTCTTCGGTCACGCCGCCGCCGGGACACCGCACGATCAGACGTCCGCCTCGCTCAGCCGGGTTCAGTCCTCACTCCTCAGTTCGGCCAGGTCCCGTCCTCAGTTCGGCCAGGTCCCGTCCTCAGTTCGGCCAGGTCCCGTCCTCAGTTCGGCCAGGTCCCGTCCTCAGATCGGCCAGGTCCCGTCCTCAGTTCGGCCAGGTC
>JARBER010074397.1:0-11719 GCA_030265075.1 Balanus glandula | reverse complement strand
CATCGAAATGGTAGTTAACGAGATATCGGTGTGGGCGCAATTAAGAGACCTGGCGCAGTTTGGGCACTCTCCCCTACCTACCACACCTAAGGAGCAATAATTCAGTCAATAATTGAGATATTCAGTTGAAATTCGTTCATTCGTTGTTAATAACATATGGTCATATCTTCCAGTTTTTAAATATAATTGAAGTTTTTGATTTGTGGTCAATAATTTCTTTTTTGGTCATAATAAAAAAATCAAAACACCGAGATAACCATCTTGTATAACTTCACAATTTCAATTTGTCACATTTTCATATTGTATTCTATTTATAATTTGGTATGTGTACTGTGACAACTTAACTTAAGCTGATTTTGACGTAAAAATCGTTTGTAGTGACGTCACAAAATGCTAAACAAAAACAGTGACTTGTGGGTGAGCGTCAAAATGCCCTCTGCGGCCTAAACAGTCGTTGGTTTAATGGCATGCAGCCATCAGCCGTAGAGGAAACACCACCCATACTCTGCACTATGCTCTATATCTCGCCTGATGCAGACAGCTGCCGCGCCGGCACCACGGCCCAGCACCAGTCGCCACACACAGTGCTAATGGCCTGCTCCCACGCCTAATCAACGGGCTGTATCCGTCATTTCCGTCACCGTAAGTTGCGTGGTCTACATCCCACATACGGGCGTCACCGGCACCGGCACCGGCACTGGCACCGGCACCGTCATGCCGGCACCGGCACCGGCACCGGCACCGGCACCGGCACCGGCACCGGCACCGGCACCGTCATGCCTGCATTTTCTTACTGCAATCGCGCTGTTGGCGCAATTATTTAGACTTATCATTCACACGCACGTCGCACAGTAAGGCGCATACCTACACCGGTAACAAATGGCAGACCGTAAGCGTGGGGATAATATTTATATTCACTGTGGGGATGATCTGGTGTATTTAGCTAAGAAATTCCGCTAGTCATCGAGGAATTTTGCAAGTTGGACGGCATTGACGCTTGATACTCGCTGGGTTCGGCAAATTGAAACAGGTCATGATGACTGGGTGATATTCAAATTTGTGTAAAAAGTATTGTAATTATGTTTACAGCCACTCTTTCAATTATAAGTATGCTTTCTGTCGTGAAAAAGCTGCCGTTTTAGATGCGTGTTTTGTGCCGGTGGTCTGTGGTGTGATATAACGCGGCACAACAGCATGTTGAACTGTATCGGTATTGTTTGGTGCGGTGTGACGTGACAACCGACAACTGATGTGAGTGGCCTGAGACCACCGACCAGAATACTCAGAAGTGTAATCGATACTCTGTAATCGACGAGGACCGTCTACATTGTGTTTGACGTAATAGTCCTTGAACGAGTGGGGTGCGCTTACTGACGCTAAGAGGTTGTGCATGAACAAGCATATGTCTAGCTTTAATTCGATTATAGATGTAAATCCCCGTAACCCTATTCAGGTACCTACCTATTGTAGTACCTGCGCCTTTAAATGTCATACTTTGGTCGGTGGTGATTCTGTAAGTTTTGTGAAATAGATAGCCGGTTTCGTTGATAGACTACTTAAAAATAATTAATAAATTAAAAATCCTACCACAGCTTGCGTACTCGGTATTCTGTGCCTATAGGCATAATAGGTAACGGATACATAAACTGCTGCTGGGAACTCACGGTAACCTTGAACTGACATGACTATTGAGTCATTGACCAAATGTGGCAGTCACCGACTCACCGACTGTCTCGCTGCCCTCTGGCGTAACTCATCCGAGTTACGAGGAGCAATTCTCCACGCTCGAGTAACAACCAACTTCTGCATCGCCACATTCGTATCTCAACCACGGTACTATTAACCACTTCTGGTTGCCTATATTAATCACCTGATGATACGTTACATGTGTGCTCCACTCAGTTCTGCATGCGCTAGTTTCGTGTCAAACTCCCTTTTTCATGCGCCACGTTTGCGCCACACTTCTACCGCGCCACATTCGAGCCACTTACTTCTACCGCGCCACGTTCGAGCTGCACTTACTTCTGCTGCGCCACATTGGCCTGGCGACGCTGAGCTCGATCATGTAGATGACGGCGGCGATGATGATGGCGGAGAGCGCCGCCTTGGGGATGTAGACGAAGTACGGTGTCAGGAACTGCAGGGCGCAGATGACGAGAAGACCTGTCGGCAGAGACAGACTGGGTCAGACGTGTGTAGGGGCAGACAGAGGGCAGACAGGGTCAGACGTGTATAGGGATAGACAGAGGGCAGACAGAGTCAGACGGGGATAGGGGCAGACAAGGGCCAGACAGAGGCAGACAGGGGGCAGACAGGGTCAGACGGGGACAGGGGCGGACAGAGTTGGACAGTGTCACACACGGTCAGTTTTCAGATAGAGCCGCTACAAATCGTTCGGCATAACAAACCCTAGACCCCTTGGTTTCTTTTCTGTAAACCTCTTGGACCTTTGGGAAATAGTCAAACAATGGTTTTACCTCTAAACTGACGACATGGTCTTCATATTTGAAGTAAAACTTATAGATTGGCAGCCCTAGATGGGGGCTAGATGGGCTAGGGCTCAGGAAGGTGTCTGGTGGAGGACAGGGGGACGGGGATCCAGTCAGGAGTAAAATGTCCTAAACCATACGCAGACCGAAGTGAATTGGCATAACAGGACAACGTTTATCTTTAAACCATACAGCAACTAGTTTCTGAGAGCTTCAACCATCAGAGTTAAGTGAAAAGGGCACGTAAATTTTAATAGGCAAGGCATGAATCATAATTCACTAATCCATAATATAGGGCTTTTATTTATTACATCACGTATGCAAATAATAGTGTCATCGATCTTCTCAACTACTTCCATGTACCTGTAGCTGAGTCGGTTTACAACCACAGCGTGAGGTGCAGGTATGCAGGTACTATGTATCTACAATTTCTGGCCCGTATAGTCGCGGGTCGGAACCCGGAACCGTCCGGCATGCGCCATTGCCGCATACCGTGCAGCTCGAGCCTAAACTGGCGAGTGCGGACGGCTGGAACGTGATCTAACCACATAACTGACACCAGCCGACACCCCATCATAAGGAAACGGAACGGTTGCCATGGTGACCGGCGCTGTGGTTCCGTCGGGGACACGTGATGACGGTGGTTTTGGCTGGTCCATTCGCAGGCAATTGGCTCACGTTTTGTTGCTGGCAGGAAGTTGTCCAGGACCGACGCCCACGCGATCACAATTGCGTGATTATGTGGCCAGCCAAGGAAAACTCAGCGGGTGGCATTCGACCCGGTTCAACCTTCGGGCTTCTAAACATATCTATTTGTTTGACTAACCGAGATTAATGTTCGCAATCATGATCGCGTTTTCTGGGAAGAATGCCGTAAATCGAAGGAAAGCATACCTGCCGATCGAACGCGGTGGTGCAGCTAGAAATCAACAACTTTCTCGCGTCGCTCTTGTTCTGGTGCCGACGTGCAGTGGAGAAAGTTTGCCCTGCTGACTGTGACGTCACATGATGCCGTTATGCACAGATGACGTCATGTTTTTCGTTGCGGCTGACTGGCGATGGCACCGATGATGCCGTCACATGTTAATCTGAGCTTGAGATGCAGTCCAGTCACTGGATATGTGATGATGAGAGGAGGTGAAAAAATGATAATTGACAGGATTTGTACCGGACATTATTAAGCATACTCTTACCTACTTACATTATACGTGAAATTAAGTTTGATAAATAATATTTTGAAAATGCATCAGAGCATCTTGAGCAGCCAGCTTCAGAGGATTTCAACTAAGTTGTATATTTGTTTGTGCAATACATTGTTTTCTTAATTGTCGGAACTCACTCGCATATATGATGTGTCTGCTGTTTGCATCAACTAAAGCTTAATCGTAGAAGCATGACTTGTGTGGCAGCTTTTCTATGGCGGTAGCCGTTACGCGTGACCGGCGGACATCACTCAGAGGCCATGAGTTTTACCACTCGGGTGCAGCGGCGGTACCGTAATTGAACGCCGGCAGACCGGCCGCAGATGACGGAGCACAAATGAGCCACTGAGAGAGCTCCCTGATTACGGTCGTGTCAGCCGCAGCGGCGGAGGAGGCGGTGGATTTACGTCGCAGTGTTGTGGGAGGCGCTGGATTTAGGTCGGACACGTTTGGTGCTGAGATCTGCGCCAGCCCGGCCGATTTGTTTTTACGTTTGGCAGAATTATATTTGCATCGGGTGAATCGTGAAGTGTTCGTCACAGCTTCGTATAAGCTGATCGCAGTTTTATGAAAGCTGCTACAATAAATACAAACATTTGCTTAGATGACTGGATTATATCGCACCGGCCGGTCATGGCCGTCAAGTGTACTTCACACGTACTCTGACCTACATATGCTGGTGAACGATCTCTGTGGGAAAACTCAGCGCGTCTCAATGGACACTTCAGCCAACACTTCAGCAGAACTAAAAAACGCGTCATTTTATAAGTGAAAGACGAGCTCTTTTTGTCATCATAATGCTATCATATCAAGCCAAAGGTCAAACCAGCACGCATGTTTTGATTATAGAGTTTTGCCTTCAATTGGCCCGAATCTCGACCATCTCAGGAACGAACACTATTTCTTATTGCCTGAATATGACCCGAGTATAAGTTAAGAAATAAAGAAAGGGATGGAATAATGAATATTTACCTTCGTGAGGCCTTTGCCCTATAATATGTCCTGTATACAAACCCAAGCCACTCTGCTCAGTCAGGCTGTTTTCCACTGCGAAGAGGAATTGCAACTCGTACCTACACCAGAGAACACTCGGAATGGGAACAATCAAACCAATCGTATGTAGTTCTGAGTAATATTGTTGTATGCACTCTCGGGCGGACTTCATTTGAAGGTGGTTAGCAATATGAGGTGAGCGTATTGCTTTCTTGCAAATTCAGATACTGGAGCGATATGATTTCCGCACACGGCTCAGGCATTAGGAAGCGAGACAGCGTGAATGAGAGGCAAATTCAATCTCCAAATGCGGGCGATATTGTGTAATGTGGAATGCGTATTGCGCATGCATATGTAGAAGAAGATGGACACACTCAAGCACTTTTTTAGCAGCCAAACACCCATTTGCATTATTCGCTTCAGACTTCCTTTGACGCAAACTCGAGATAGTTAGCATAGCCTTATCGCTCTTCACTGCTGCAGCTGGGGGTAGATTCTGCCCCCTTACCCTAGTGGTTTTTCAATTGTCGCTTTTAAACCGTTTGGCTGACCGTTTTAATTTTTTTTTATAGAATTGAACGCCACGTCTTGTGTCAAAATTTTAAATAAAATTCGTCAGGCAAAGGCGGTGCAAGGGGCCCGTTTTGGGTGGACGATACAAAATGCATTATGTAGCGCATAATTCCTTCATAGTTAGTGGTGCAATAAATATGTCAGAAAGAATTTCACTGCACCATATCTCATACACGCTTTGTGCATATTTTTGTGCATATTTTTGGAGCAAAGCGAACTCAGGCACACAATGTGTGAAGTTGTAAATTTCCTCGAACGAGTTCATCCGTCAAATTACCAAGTTGGCATAGTTATTTACTATGCCAACCTCACGTTATTTACCTGGACTCGCCTCAGCACAAAATATTGCAATGAGCAAGGTACAACAAATACTGGCATGTATGGTGCTCATTTTGTCCCAAACAATCGAACAATAGACGTATTTTTCGTCACTAAATTTCGCCATCCTACATACCCTGAATACGCATCTGATCTTTCGTTTTTGTTTTTGCCTTTTTATATATTGAGCACCAATACGTTTACGCTGAGAAAAGTTGATTTCAAGTAAATCGGATAAGAACAGGGCAACGAAAATCTTTCGAAAATCACACAAAGTTGACGAATTTTCGACCCCCGACCATCTATTTTGGACAAACGGGGCTTTACAAACGGGGTTTCGGGGCTTACAAACGGGGTTTCGGGGCTTAAATCAAAAGATCTCGTAATGGCAAATCGACTGGTTTTCATCCCATCAAATCAGACGACCGGTTTTCAAGATATTTTGGGGAGAGTAAAATATGCCCCCCCCCCGCAGGTTCACGTAATTCTGGCCGCCCGCGGGGAATAGGGTAATAATGCCTACCACAGGTCAATGTTCGTATATCTACCACGGGAAAATGATCTTAGCGATGTTTACAATGGACACTGGGCTAAATTGCAGTGCATTTACCTAAGAATGAAACGACTTGAATTCCTCCTGATTAAAGATGCAAATTTGAAGACCACGAAGCCGGCGCCGGGTCCAAATCCAGGCCCGGCGGACCTGATGCTGAGTCTGAATTCAGGCTTGCCGGTCTCATGCCGGGCAAAGCAAAGTTCGGGGGTGAAATTACAGTTAAATTTATTATGCTGTAGACGCATACTGCTGGTTGTCGGGCCTAGCGAGTTCTACCACATGTGGCCGGGCCCAAGTCACGATGAGCAGTGGCGGTGCCGGTGCCGGTTCCTGTTTTGGGATAATTTGTGCATCTCTAACCCTGATCCAATGGATTCATGTTGCACTGTAATCTATTTGATTGGAATAACTTTTGAATCGAACTGGTGGTGATCTCCGCCGCGTGGTATATACTCTTTACCAATCTCCGCCGCGTGGTAGACTCTCCACCACTCTTCGCTGCGTGGTAGACTCTCCACCAATCTCCGCAGCGTGGTATACTCTCCACCAATCTCTGCCGCGTGGTAGACTCTCCACCAATCTCCGCCGCGTGGTAGACTCTCCACCACTCTCCGCAGCGTGGTATACTCTCCACCACTCTCCGCAGCGTGGTAGACTCTCGCCTGGAGATGCACTAACCTGTGAACACGCCGCCAAAGGGCGTGCGGACGCCGGAGCTGTAGTTGACGGCGGTTCGGCTGAACGAGCCCGTCACCGGCATGGCCGAGAAGAAGGAGCCGACGATGTTGCTCAGTCCGAGAGCGATCATCTCCTGCGTCGTGTCCAGCCGCTTCCCCTCCGCTGGTGGATCGCGGCACAACGTCAAATGAGGTACCGCTCGCTGGGAAGACGCTATGATTAATGTCGAAATTTGGAGGGAGTGTGACCTTAAAATGGTAGCATACATATTGGTTGCGGTGGCTTTCGTGGGTCGGATCTGTCTCATACAAGTGAACGACTTAACATATCTAAAGAATAGAATACAAACTGCAGCTACGGTAAATTAGGTTGATATTCTATATACCTGTTAAAAATATTGAGTTTTATTAAAAAAGTGTCACATAATACTAAAATGAAACAATATCGTACATAAAATCACAACAGCCTGTACTAGAGTAATGCGGGCATACCTACTGCAGACCAGCCGCTCGCTCCGGCATTGAGGCTGCTACACGAACAATGTGAAGTCTTTCAACCTCCCGCATACGAGATACCGTGCTGTAACACTATATATGTGTACTGTTCCGCCGACTGCGGCGCCACTCACAGAATGCCTTGGCGATGGCCACGTTCTCGATGACGGCCAGCAGGGGCACGATGGCGAACCCGGCGCCGATCTGGGACGTCATGTCGCTGAAGCTGAGCGTGACGTTCCTCTCCGTGTCGAACGTGGAGAAGGGAGGCGGCGCCGGCTTCGGCAGGCCGGCCGTCACGTTATCTGAGGGCACGGGAAGCAGAAGTGTGCAGTAGAAGGTGCAGCGTCCGACACGTTGGATTGGCTGTATGATAAATACGGGAGGATATTTTTTTTTAAAAATAAATTTAGTCCGAATTGAATGGATGGATTGACGAAGTCAGAGCTTCCGCTAAGCAGAGCTTGTTGCGCAGGCCGTGACCTATACTGCCCGATCGGGAAATTCCAGGTAGTCGGAGTTTAGAGGCGAAAGTTGAACGTGCCCACACAGCCGGATACGGTCCACCACGCTCACAGAAATCAACTGACCTTCAATGTGGCCACTGCCATCGACCGCAGCTGGCTTTCCCAGTCTGCAGCAAATAGCGAGCGCCGAAGCGACTCGAACCGGGCTCTCACTACCGGTCACAAGCCCAGAGCTCTACCGACTGAGCTACAGGGACGGACCGTTCGCAAGATGGAAAGAAGTGGGAAAAGACAGTAACACAATATTGGAGGCTATGAAGACATTGTTTGAATAGTAAGTGTGGCTAGGTTTTATTAAGTAATTACAAGAAGAATGGATAATAAACACATTGTGTTGATTCGACACTAATTGTTGATTGTTGATAAATTTGTGTTGATTCCCTCGGCTACTGATTCGGCTACTTATGCTGATTCCTCTCTACGAGTTATTTGTTTATAGTCACCATATGTTTGCTAGAGCGGTTTGGTGACTGATTGCTTGGTTACATTTTGAGTAATATGACTACTATAGCGCCTCGTGTTTATATTTGTTGCTGCCATTAGACAATGTGCATCTATGCATATTAATACAGATTTCAATTTCAATCAAATACGATCTCGAAACTCCAGAGCTATCAAAGTGCCTGCAGCAATTGGTTATTTGAAACAGGAGAATCGAATTCCTTTTCCACCACATACGCGTAGATGGCACGGGGCAGTAATTCAGTCGACGTGCTATAACCTCAGTATGCTAATCTGTGACCATGTGACGTAAACTTCACCACACGGCGAAACGAGCCGTCACTGGGGACGCCTGGAAGCCTCCGATGAGGCAGATACCGCAGGCAGATATCCATACAGTCTGTGTTGCGACAGTGTGACCGCACAGTGCCGGGACACATCTCTTCCACTCTGCCTGACCAGAAACACCCCTTTTCTCCCCTGCACCCCTCCCTCCCCCGGCATCCCCTGATGCTGGCTGCTTACGTCACCACGTCCCGGCCGTAAGTCGTAAGACGCAAGCGATGTTCGGCTGGCGTTCGTACAAGACATCTCCACAATGCGGCGCGCGGTTGACGCGGCCGCGCAGCATAATCCCGCTGAATTTCGGACGCTGATCCTGCTGAAACGCATGTGTTGTTTCGCAGCCGTCGTCTCTGCTCGGTGCGAGTGGGTCGCGGCGTTCGACGGGGCGTTAGTAATCCACCACGCAACACTTTGCCGTGCAATCGCGGCGATCACAGCCAGTGGCGTGGTGCGAATATGTCCACGGCAGGCGGTAAGCCCGTCTAATTTAGTGCGCGTGTCTACAAGCCTTTTTCTGTAAGCCGCCCGTCGCATCCACATTACGCCCAAGAGCTTGATTCATGTCCTCTAATACACCAATCACGTGTCAGTGGCAAGCCGATTATGCCGCCGCTAAAACTGGCTGCAGCCCATAGCAAACATGAGTTACGCTCGGAGGCTAAACGGGCGCGTGCCACGAGCATTCTGTGCTGTCGTGGCGAACAGGAGTTCCGTCTCGGCGCTGACTCATGCCACTGGCATCCCCGCAGCCAGCAAAGCACACAGCTGAAAGTGCCACTTTTTCGGTTTGTTTCTCAAGATAGAATGAGTTGTTACGTCATTGTTGGGTATTGTGGATCGGTTCGTGGTATTTTATGTTGGGCCGTCTTTGTCTTTGTTAATCGTGAGTTATGTTTTAATCGTCGTCATCATCCTCGGTCGGACGTGGTTGCGTCCGGGACGGATGCGAAATGCCCGGATGTCGGCCACCGGTCATAGTAATCCCTGTCTCCTTGAAAATCTCCGTCACCCCTTTCCTTTCTTTTCTGCGGTACATTCAACATTCAACATTTAAGTTGGATTACTCTCACAGTAAACGTTGTTTTCATACAAAATAGAGCTGGCATTGAATTATTTTTAGACACAAAAGATAGTTATGGAAACTGGCTAACAAACATGGTTGTTTAGTTAGATGTGGTCTGAACACTGGCTGCACTCACCAGTCGGCGTGAACTCGGGGTCGATGCCGCAGGCGGTCAGAATGCCGACCAGCATGCCGGCGATCAGGACTACGATGGCGTTCCTGGCGATGGAGCTGAACCTGACGAAGCCGGCGAGGAAGCGACGGCCTCGCGTCGGCTCCTCCCCGTCCTTCAGGATCTGGATCCTCCGCATCTCCTGCGCAGGAAACAGGGTGTTAGGGGGAGATGGGGTTGATGAGGACAGGAGAGCGTAGGGGTGTTACGGGAGGGTGGGAAGAGCAGCTCAGACGATGAGACGGCAACATGGCAGAGAATGCCACGGGACAGGTTAGCGCCTGTTCGAAGAGCAGGTCAGGGGTTATAACATGAAAGGTTTGGGGATGTTCCAGGCAAATACGTCGTATGCTGCCTCAGGTAAGGTTAAGGAATGCTAGGTAGAAGTCAGATGCTGCCACGATTGGAGAAAGGTGCGGAGGAAGGAAGGAGGAGGAAGGAATCTTTAAGTGACGAGGTGAGGTGCTGCCGTTGCAGTGACGGATGAATGGTTTTAGTGGTCACTGGCCTGTAAAAAGTGTTACCAAACAGCGATGCTGTGAGTAAAGTCATGCTCTGAAAACTGACTGAGCGGGGAATGGAGTGTGAACAGACCGACCATGCAGTCACTAAATGGTTTGTTTGGATACCGGATAAAGTGCAGACGGACGGAATGAGTCTCCCGGATGCAGCGGCAGTTGGCTGAGGGATGACCCCAGAGGAGTTTGGGAGCATCAAGCTTTAGAAACTATGGGGAGAGCTGCATTCTCCCCCGCGGGGGTGAGTGAGCAAGAACCGTGTTACCGGTTAGTGATTACAGGAAAGAGACGAATCATGAATGCTAAATCGCAGTGAGTTGACAGGCAATACTTTTCCGATGCTATCGTCTTTAGTAGGTTATATAACAAGCATAGGATGAAGATGCACAGGATAACAAACGGGACTTTGCTGAACACTGGGTGTTTTATGATTCTGCTGCCTGGATTTTGCATGTTTCATATGTAACTATGTGGAATATTTGAATATCAATATATCATTTAGAAAATTATTCACATATTTCCTAACGTCTGAAGACATAACATGAGACAATCTTAATACCACGAAAAGCCCAACTTAACCCTCCATACGACTGCACGAAATCTCCAACCCGCCGTTCGAAACCGCTGCAAGACTGACCTAGGATCCCATGCCTTGTACGTCGCACGACACGTGTCGAACTGTAAGTACACCGTTCAGCTCTGCCCAACCTCCCACACCGTGTGTAGTCTGACACAGTCGGACCCAATCTCCCATGCCACGGGCAGGCCATCCTGGCCCGTCTGACCACCAGCTGCCAGGAAATCAGGCCAGACGGCGGCCACGGCGCCGGAGCCTTCTGACCGCGATCTGCTGCAGGCTGGGCGAGTTGGGGCGAGCTGGAGCGAACTGCGGGCTGCGGGCTGCGGGGCTGGGAGCGGTCCGTGAACGGGTCCGCCGGCCGGCCGCCAGCCGCCCAGGGGTCTGCTGTGCCGTGGCCGGGCGGCCGCCGGTCGTGAGACGGGCGGGCGGTGAACCGCGGCGGGCTGGACTCGGCGTGACGGCACCAAACCGGGGGTGCTGGGTGGTGCTGGGTGGTGCTGGGTGGTGGTGGGTGGTGCTGGGTGGTGGAGGTAGTGCTAGGTGGTAATGGAAAGATATAAGATACACATCTTGTTTGGTATAATCCGACATTGGCTGGATTGACATTGGATGGGGGGGGGGGCAACCCCCAGGATTTGTTTTCACACTCACCCCCAACGGGACAATGCCCAATTATAGGAGGGCTCCTTTTCCTCCACAAGGCTACGGCTAACGTGTGGGAGCCTACCCCACACCTGATTAGCCAACCGGGGGCACCGGTCTGAAGAGCG
>JARBER010074396.1:0-18682 GCA_030265075.1 Balanus glandula | reverse complement strand
GGAATCATCATCAGTCCCAACCCAATTTCCCTTTCCTGTTATGAATCAGCATGCAGCAGCGCTCGGTCGGAAAACACAACAGGAAGGTCATCCCGCATCGAATGCTCGGTGTACGCCGCTGCGGTACCGCAGAGGCGCTGCAGGGGCCGCCGCACGGGCTGATACGGTCCCGTATGTCCGGACATGGCAGCCCTGCATGACAATGTCGGCACTTCTTACAGCCCCCAACCGTCTACCTGTGATGTTAGACTTCAGAGTCTAGTTTCGCGTACCGCTACATGTTTGTTGGACATTGGGCGGAGTGTGCACCACGCTCACCGCACTACACCACACCACACCGCACCACACAGCGCGGATCCTCTGCGGTGAGACGGTGCAACAATGCAGTTCAGCGGACAGTGCCGCGTTAGAAAGCGCTGCCGAGTGCGGTGGCGAGTGCGGCCTTGCGTGGCGGGCGGTGACGTGCCGTGCGTCCGATCGGAGCGGACCTGGAGCGTGACGGCCCTGCCGAACATCCAACATCGAACAGGGAACACTGAACACTGAACACTGGACACTGAACACCGAACACCGAACAGCCAGCAGGACGGGGCAGCGAGCAATGCACGGTCAACTGAGTATCGATTCCGGTGGGGCCTCCCCGGAAGAAACTGTGTTGAGGCAGGGGTTTGCTGGGTTTTCCCAGCCTACCTATATCCGGTTTACCGTGACTCATGTGGGCTTCCTGCGCAACACGTCTGAACGCGTTGGCTTCCGTGGCTAGCTGCTGGCCGGTGACGTCATCGCTGTAGCTGGGCGGTGACGTCATCGCGCGTGATGGCTCCATTTGGTGACAGTTACTGCCATTTGGTGACATCTCGGCACCATTTGGTGACATTTGAGCGTCATTTAGCGCCATTAGCCGTGCGTTAGGTGGCTGTGAAATTCCTCCGACCTGGCATTGTGCCGGGGTATTGTGGCGGCTCGGCTGGGTTTCGTGGCTGGACGAACCGTGGCTTCTCGGCCGCTGACGGCCGGTGCCGGCTGTCTTTGTGGGGAGTCTCGGCGGGGCACTTCCGAGCCAGCAGACGGCGGCGGCGCCTTGTTAAAACACGCCAAACACCGGGTCACAGACGGCCGCAGAGCAGGCGGAGGAGGAGGGGAGGAGGAGGAGGAGGAGGACGGGAGCGGCTGAGAGGCGGGAGAGGACGTAATCCGCTGCCAGAGGGGAGGGCACAGGGGGATTATCTCGGAGGTATGTGACAAACACGGCACAGTCACCGCCGTCCGGGATCAATACCAACCTCAGGTTTTGCCGGCACCGCAAAAACCCTCCGTCGTCTCGCCCTCTTTCAATTCCTCCGCTCGGTATTATTTTTTGCTCGCCGTGTTTTTCCAGACCTGAAGTCGTAGATCTCGTATCGACGTCGGGCTGGTCCGTGTCACATCTCACGTGCTTCCATTAGACGTATCTCGTTACCGTCCAATAATTGGACGTCTCGTCGCTCGTCGGCGGCGACCATCAGGCGTTTGTCTTCACGCTTTCTCAGGGGCAGGTGCCGCCTGTCCCGGTCCTGTCGCTGGGTGGTCCGTCCCCTCGCTGCCCGGAACCGAGCCAGCCACCTCTCCCACTGTGAGACGGGGAGACAATCAATCACGTAAGGCCACGCCGCTGGACATGGCCGCGCCCGCCGACTTCACCCTTTCAGCAGCGTGGCAGCCAGGTACCGATGGTCAGCTCGAGCGGCACCGGGGAGGACCGGAACACCCACTCGCTGACACATCGGTACCGCCCACGGGGTATTTGTCCGGCCTCCCACTGGCCGCGACAATGCATGTCCATCGCGGCGCCCAAGTGCGATCGTGGGAGCTGATTCGGCCAGCACGCCACCTACGAACGCCAGGTAGCCGGGCCTCAGTCACGCCGCGTTAAGTCGGCACACTTCCAGGCTGCAATATAACCACGGATGGACACATGCAGCGACTGTTTTGGGCCGGCTTTATTCAGCGACACAACTGTCTAGCTTGTGTGACAACTGGTGATGTCATGCTGAACCGCGTGCCACTCGTCAAATATAGTGGAAAAGCGTGGGCTGGGCGTTAAATTTATTTCCATCTTTAGATCGGGATGGTGATGCGGGTAGACCATTGGAGTTTTTATTCAGGCACCAGCCCGGTCTATTCAGGGGCTGCTTTCAGAGATCTTCCTGAAATAGCGCGATTATGCGAGCGACCGTGGCAAGAGAAGGCTTTGCCCGGCCCTTTTGTGCCACCGTGGCGCGGACGGCGGCTTTTTATTCAGAACGCACGGCTCGGTGGCTTCAAATGGCTTATCCTCGTGCCATTTTGGCCATAATCCGGCCAAGAATGCAACCTTCTTTGGTGCTGATATTCATGGGAAGTTGCCGCTAGGAGCTTCGTTGATAGCGCGCGGTATTTTAAATGCAAAACACAAAGATGCTCAAGATAAACTCGTGTTTATTTGTGCTTAACCTGCTTTGTTTTCATGCAAGGCTACTGATGTAAAACAAGGTCTCTGAGCAAGATATCTCCTTTCAACAGATTTCGGGGATAGCAACACAAGCATCCTACTGCTTCCCACACTTAAATTAATGTATTTATGCTTCGCATCGGGGCTGAGCACACTAAGCGGTCTCAAAGATACACGTCCTTTAGCAGTGACGTCATGCTGAGCACATTTTTCGCGGCACGTTCGGAGGTGTCGGCTATCTGACTGATCTCGCTGTCTTCCAGCGGCGCATTCATGACTTACCGCGGTTCCGTGACCAGCCAAAAGGCCGCCTGGATCAGCCGCGATCCACCGATTCCGCCGGACCATCCACCAGACATCTGACCGCCTTCTCATTTTATGGGGCATCGGCATAGTCTGACGCCTTATCCCTCCTTAAGGCTGCCGATTCGAGTTCCAGGAAAATTCCACACTGAAAGCGCCACCTTCGTAGCCCTCCGCCTTCCAATGAGGCACGTCCGTTCGATTGGTGAACCTCCAGCTGCTCACACCTCACCTCACCTCACCTCGCATCCTCCCCAGTCCTCCAGACCCCGTGCTTATCTCCCCCGCGACGCCGTGCCGGACCGATTTAGTGTAAAATTACCCGCTCCTCGCGGCGCGGCCCCGGTACGATAACATTATCTCGGGTGGTCGTTACCGACGGCGAGCGTCGCCGACCAGCTGCCCGGCAGATACCTGCTGCTCTGAGGGGCACGTGCGCTGGCCCGTCTGCCGGGCGGTGTGCTGGGTCTCCACACCCCCGCTGCTGCCTCGCAGAGTGGAGCGCGCGCAGACCGGCTGTCTCTCGCACCTGCCGCCCCTCGGGTGATGATCACCGGCCATAGAGCGGGACGGCACCCGCCGCCAGCCCCATAACCATCAACAACCTGTGTGCTGACCCGTTTGAATCGGGACGCTGTTACGGGTTTTAAAACTAATAAATCGCGTACATTGTCAAATAGGTGTATTTCTATTTAAATGTGGCAGATATTGTCTGGATATGTGATATCTTGCTGAAATACATTTACTTTTCAAATATTATCTAAACTGTTATTTGATCAATTCCCTTCGGTCATTTGCGCCTCAACATGTGTTGGGTGGATGTCTGTTGACATGTTAAAGCCAGCCAGCTGAGGGAAGCCACGCGTCGGCTGTCCCCCTCGTCACCTGACCACTGGCCGCCGCCGTCTGCCAACATCTGCCAACATCTGCCCGTCTGCCCGTCTCGCCAGAGAGGCACCGTTTCCTGTCCTGCCTCCCCGGCCTCCCAGATTAGCCGCGTCACTTTAAAGGGACGGAAATGGAAGACACCGAGAGCAAGGGGTGCTCTTCAGACAAGGGGTGCATCGGATCTTCTCCGACCCCGCCGCCGGACGCGCCGCTCCCCGCTGGAGTCCAACAACGCGCGACAGGGGGCAGCGACCCCTCTCACGGCTTCCGAGAGCAGAGGGGTGCGAGCGTCGCGTCTTCATGTCTCTCACGAGCCACCGGAACAGTGGAGACAATGATCACAGACGAGGTGGCTCAGGAGCAAATTACCGACAGTACCTGCTCATCTAGCGGCGAAGTATTGTGCCCGTTGGGAATTGGTGTAATTTACAGCTCATTGCGGCTCTGGGCAGTTAGTACCCCATCGGCGGCGCGCGGTGTCCGACTTGGTGAAAATTCCCACAGTCGCCCGCCGCATGGCTCCATCAGCACTTGGTGAGTCGTGCCGGTGAAATATTGCCGCCTAATCGGCGACAGAGCGCCGCTGGTTGGTGGCGTTCACAGCCGTCCTGTCTCGTACCGACGACTCGCCGCCTCGCGCTCGCCCCGGGGCCGGCCGGTCGGCTGTGATCGCCGGCTCGTCTGAGCAGCGCGCTGTGAACCGCCGGTGGTGCCGCCGCCGGCCGCGCCCGCCCGCCATTGTGGCCGGCTAGCTTCATTTGTCACGTGGTTTGGCAATCTGGGTCGGCGGTGCGGCGTTTTGTGACGCCGCGTGACTGTGCGCCGACATCGCCCGGACGTCATCGCTCAGCGGAGCGCGCGACATCGCGCCGAAATCGTGTCGGTTCGACGAGAAAGCTGGCCGTTCACGCTGGCGGTGCAGCAGTGAGGCAGATGTCTGCAGTTCGTGGTTCTCGCAAGCAACTCGCCGGGATGTGGTTCGGGTGGCAGCGTGAAATGGAGATGCAGAGTTACGCTGGGTTGTTTTCGATAAACTTGGAGAGAACATTGACCGGCATTGTAGTGGAAATCGGTTGTTCATTCGTTGTTCTCACGATTCTCAAAACGGCACCTGGCGGCCGCTTGTTTCTCTCACGACGTTCGTTGACCTGTCGTTTGTCCGCGGGACGTCTATTGTTTGTCGGACCGCCAGGTGTCTTCAGTCTACTGATGCGAGACTGTCACATCCCGCTGGCCATGTCATAAATGGCTCACCTCTCGGGATCAGTCTCAGGATCCAGCTTGAGGCGGCCAGTGCCGATCTGGCTTTGTGGCCACCTGACTCGACCATCAGCGGGCAGCGCAGGGCAGGCTGAGGGGCGGCGCAAGGTGCGATTTGTGCCGTGGAGCGTAGCTCCGCACCACCTGTTGTCTGGGGTTGGGCTCGTGCTCCCCTTTGGCTGCGCCACATCAGTCTCACTGCGGGAGCGTGAGTCAACATCCCCGGGCACCTAATGGGGAGGAGGGCCGACACACTCGGGCACGTGGCCCGGGTGACGCGGCGACGTTTTTGGACCATTTCGGCCGGTACTGCGCCAGTTTTTACCTACTCTTGGGGCACTTCCCTCTCATCTGGCAGCGATCAGACGCGCGCTGTGCAGGGGCAGGTGCAGCGCGCCCCCGAGTTAGCCTGGACGACAAAAATGGCGATAATTGACTGTCTCGCCGGGCGGCGGGGCGCGGCGCGGCGCGCTGCCCCCTGCCCCGGCGAGGAAAAACAGCGCGCAGCCGGCGGAAGTGGTCGCTTCAGACGTCACCTGCTGAGGCAGCGCCTCGCCTCGCCGCCTCGCTGACTCGCCTCGCCGCCTCGCTGACTCGCCTCGCCGCTCGGCCGCACCGTCCGTCCGGCCAGGCGGCGCCAAGGCAAAAAGACGCTCTTCCGTCGCTGATAATTACAGAGGACTCGGCGGCGGCAACCGCTGGACGCACTGCGATCGCCCCGATGACCCTCGAATGGCCCGCGAGCGGCGCGCCCGGCCGGGGGAGAGTCCAGAATGCCTCGCGCGAGCTGCATAAATCACGGTGTGTGTGCTGTGAGCTGCTTCGGCCCAGGCCAGCGCGAGGCCGGTCGGTGAGGTGCCGACAGGGGCCTGGCGGGGTCTGGCTGGCGTGGATTGAGTCGCGGGCAGCCAGACGTCGCCTCACCACCTCCGTCCATCTCCTGGTCTCCTGGTCCGGATGAGAAATGATCTGGCCGTCAGCTAGCGACTGAGCCGCTCCGGCTGTAGGCTGTTGACTGCGGCCACGCGTGGAGCCGGGGCGGGAGGCGGCGGCGTCCGCCCCAGCTGCCTCTCCGGTAATGATGCTAATTAGTCTCCGTCAGGCTCAGCGGGCACCGTGGACTGACACTGGACCGGGCGTGGTGGGTTTGACGCGGTCTCGGCTGCAACGCGTACGGGTGCTGGGGTGGTGGTGGTCGTCTGTACGGATTAGTGTAATTCTGGGTGAGAATTGGCAAACTACTCTGCTGTGGTTGATAGTATCGGAAATATTGACGTTAATAACTTGCTGAGTCTAGCCGAGTGGATGGTTATCAAACCACAAGTTCAAACTCGTGACACGGGAAGCGCAGTTCAAAGTGGCTCAATTATGCCGTCACGTGGTTCCGCTCTTACACAGCTTTCCAGCTGCCTCCATCTCGAGCGCAGGTGGCCTGACGGACCCATGATAATTTGCGTCTAAAGCTCATTTTTTCTGGCCCACGTCACGTGTCTTCCGGAGGAGCTGGTGTTCTGGTGACGTCAATTGGATGGCGAGAACGGACCAAAGACGTCAGCGGCTTGTATCAACGAGCGATACCAGTGATCTCACAGTGTCAAATATTCGGCCAAAAGCGAGCCTCAGAATGGCTGAAGTCAGGCGGGCTGGAGGAATGTCGAGCGTGCCAATAAAAACGGCGTGCCGTGCAGCATTGGGTGTGCCGGAATCTGATACGCCTCAGCGACTGCATCGCGCGCGTGCCGAGCAGGAAGCTAGCACCGGTAACCCGATCTCTGGTACAGAGCATAACACGCGCCAGTCAACAGTCCGTGAGACGGTATTGGTTCTGAGTGAAGTGTGCCGGTGGGTTTCTCGTTTATTCAACACACGTTCACCTGTTTGTTTCTCTCACACCAAGGCAGATTTTCTGTCAACACCGCGGTACTTTTATCTCCCATCCATAATTCACAGTGAATGAATGACTAATTATTTGAAAGAGAAAGAGGCCGAGCCAGATAGTCGTTGACTTACCCGATGTGTTCTCTCCTTTACAGGGTTCAGCGAGTGCTACTTCCCGTTCGAGTACCACGGGACTTACGCCGTCCAGAGCGCAAAAAACAAGTACTCTGAGGTGTTGATAGAGATCAACCAGATCCTACCATATGGCGTGTGCCACGCTCGGGTTGGCAACAACCTCATTCTGCGCGACGCGTAAGTTGGCTCTGAAGAGCTCCACCCGCCGCGAGACCCATTAGCAGGTTAGCGCCACTTATCGGCGCTAATATCTCCATCATCTGAACACTACAGCCAAACATCACGACACATGTCCCCGCCGCAGCGACCGACGCCGCACCATTAGCGCCTCTGGACGACTGTGTTTCAGAGTCAATAATGATCATGTGAAGTCGCTAATGGCTCCACTGCTGAGAGCATTTCTCACACGGCGCTACCATATGCCACCGGACTGATCGGGGCTACCAGATGCCGTCCGACCGACGGGTGCCGCCTGCCCGGGGCAGCAGCTTCCGGTCCCCCCAGCTAGCAGAGAGCGGACCGCAGCCGGACCGGGCGTGTTTAAAGCCCCGACAGCGGTGGCACGCCGGGCAATTTGGCCGGTAATTGGTGGACGGCGGGCGGCTTTGTCGGGAGGCAGGGAGCCCATGCGTTTTACGCTGGTTTCTCACGGGGTGTGGGCGCCGTTCCCCGCTTCTGGGTGGCGTGGGCGGTACGCCGCGGGGGTTGGTGACAGATGTCACCAACTGAGTGGCTCCCCATCGCGGCAGGTTCCGGCAAAACCAGGGAGGTGACACCCCCCGTTAGCTTCCCACTGGGTGCCGGTCTTTTGTTTCTCTTTGCCTTCGCCGTCATCGTGCTTTCACACCCTTCCCAGTTTCTCTAACCCTCTCTCCTTCGCTGCCTCTCTCTATTCTCTTTGATATTCAAGGCGCAACTGATAGTCGTTCTTGCCTGGCTCATAAATTGCCCACTGTTTTGTAGTTGGTGTTTTCGTTAGTGGGTGTGTTTGTTTTGTCTGAGGCATTGACGGAGGTGCCAGCAGAAGTGGTGACACGGCGAGTGAGCCCGTCACTTACCGGCCTACCAGGCGGCCCACAAAAAGTGCGCCACATTCCGGTCTAACTGCCGTCGTCCGGTGCGCGTCGTCTGTGAGCTGTGTGCGGTGTGTGTACCCACGCCGCCGTCCGCCCGCCGCCCGGCGGCTACTCACCGCTCACCGCTCCGTAATTTGTCCCCAAATGATACGGCGGTCCGGCGGCGGCGGCGGCGGCAGCAGGAGTCGGGGTCCCGCCCGCTCGTGGGAACAGGCGGGACGACCCTCCCTTCCGGCGCTCGATGCATCAAATCCGCGGTGGCGGCGATCAGAAACAATTAATTACTCGCTGCGACCGGGCGCTGAGTTGTTGTTGACCTGTCCAAGTGTTGTGGTCCCGATCAGACAGCCGGTGGGATTCTCACGGACAGGCGAGACCACCGGCTCGCAGCGCCGTCCCGTCCCTCCGGCCACCTCAATCGGAGCTGATCGGAGATGCCGACCGCAGCCATGGGTTGTATCTCTTCTAAACACAGCCGATATACACATATTCCGGGGGGTCATCACGGGGATATCTGAGCCTGAATACGACTCGCAAACAGAGTATTGTAGTCGCTAACAAGTGAAAGTAGGCATTCCCTTACTAATTGTGCTGGCTGGGTAGGTCATGTTTGTACTGCATGGGATAGCGATACACTGTTGAAAACTCTAGTCACGTCAGCTGTGCATACATGGTTGGACAGGGGATGCATGCTAATAACCTACCATTCATACATTCTGATCAATCAACTGCACACACATCCCCAGTTCCCATAGTTCTCACGGGTGAAAACGTCATTCACACCCACTTTTATATGTGCATTTTTCGAGACGGTTGGAACGATGTTAAACTTTTCCTCACTGACACACTGCAATGTAGCGTCGATTCACTTCCTCTGTCAAGTACCATTCTCCCTACAAGCTCACATTTATAAGTCACTAAGTTTTAAATACGATGTCTACAAGCATGACTCCTAGTTTGTCTGATTCTTAATTCTGTTTTCTTCTTTATTACAGGAGTAACGGTTGTCTGCGCTGCTTCCACTTGGCGATCCGTTCGCACAACGTCCTGCAGCTGCACATACGGGACCCACAGGAGCAGTGCGCCACCCACATCGACCAAACGTTCAAGCACTGCCCTACCGTGGAGGAGATGAGCTCCCCGACCAAGATGGAGGAAAACGACATCCACGAACTCATGATGTACAGTAAGTACAACCGCTATCTCTTCTTCGCGTCACGTCGCGTCGTCGCGAACAATGGCGACTCTGAGCTCAAAAGCGACGTCATGCTTCCTCCCATCTGGCATGCTGAAGAAACGTGCCGAGTCACGGCACCGATTGACCTGTCTGGTCCGTGCGCGGCTGCTCACGGTCTAGGCGCGTGCTCTGCGTGGCGGCAGGCAGCGGCACAGAGCCACAGCGACCTGCTGGGGTTGCTGAGAGCCAGCACACACGCATTTTTAAAGTACGAACACAGCGATGACTGGTTAGAATCGAAGGCCTATCAAAGAACAAGAGCGGTGCCTTTGAAACGAGCGCAGTAGCGGCATCAGCGCTTCTGGTCGTCTGCTAATCGGCTCTTCGTGCATTTGTTATATCTGATGTCGGAGTAGTATTTGCTTTCCGAGAAGTGACGCGTACAGGTCACCAGTAATCCGGCGTTTTTGTCACGACTTGGTGGGTTGTCGCGGCGCGGGGGCGCCCCCCCCCCCCCCCCCACACTTAGGATTACCTGCTTACAACTGCACCGACCACGAACGAGAAAAGCTGTCTCAGCAGTCCGCAGATTACAACCCGAATGTCTCTGCTTCACCGTCGCGTGAACGCAGCTTTGTTCAGGGGTTGCTGGACATTGCAAAAAGCCACGTGATGAAATATCGGCACATGTTGACGACCTGTCGGCGCCGCAGTAGGACGTGCGTGAAAATGAGATTAATTTTACCGCATCACATTCTTCACTGCGCTCTGCAAACGGTTCGGCGGCTTATCAGTGCTTCTGCGTGCACGGCTAGTGCACGACTTATGCACGACTTACGTGCAGCGCTAGTGCACGATGCGCTGCCGAATGTGGGAGAGCTGGCTCAGAGGCGGCGGATCTTCAGCTGGCAGACCAATTAAGACGAGCGGCGCTGCAGAGTTGTCACGACGCTGGGTCACGTTTGTGGCGCTGTGCGCCGCCCCGCGTCTCGCCGGAGTGACATCTCCTGGAATGTGACCACGTGATGGTCTGGCGGGGCCTCCGGCCGTGTGACGTACACGGATGGTCACTGCGAGCACCACGAGGAGACACGACAGGGACGGGAGAGACGGCGGAGATTTATCTGCCGGCCTAATGGTGTGATAGCTGCAGCCAACCAAACGCACCTCCGAAATGAGACGCGACGTCCGCCGACGAGTGAAAACATCATATGTCCGACAGATATGTCGCAAAATGACATGAGAAATCACAACCATGATGCGCATGTCTGCCATTGTGCAGCGCTCGAGTCCGGGCGGGAACTGTTTCACGCCAGCTGTGGCGGGTCTGAAGAGTTCGAAATCGAACAATCGCTAGAATGACTATGATGTTGATAATTCTGGATGCGGTCGATAATTCCGACCCTCGGTGAAATCCTGGTCTTGTGGCACCATTCACAGATGTGAAAATTATAGAGCATGGAAATTACAGTGAGGCAACGTCCTTCGACATTGATTCAAAAATTACATGCATTTCTACTGCGGGTATCGCCAGGGTTAAATCGCATATCTCAGCCTTGATTAGATAGGCGACCGCGTGATTTCTAATAAATTCATACGCCATTCGTAGGCGTGCCTGTCTTTTCAATTATGCTCGCACGCGGGAAAACAATTCTGATCAATCGCCATTGTTTCTGTGCGTGCAGCATCCAAACAATGACGAGGCAGGTGATTGCGTGGCGGCCAGGGACGGCGGCACGGGGCGGCAGGGGTCAGCAGGTGGGGTGCTGCATGCGATATGGGGCCGGGGGCGGTCGACTGTGCCCAGCCGGGGTCACAGGTCATCACCGCAGCCCGCGCTGACCCAAATATCAGCTGATCGCCGTCCTGGCTCGGTCCTGCCCGAGCTCCGGGCTTATCTGGCGGTGGTTTCATCTCCGCGAGCCGTGCCAGGTATCAGCCGAAGGGCGGGGCTGCCGATGACGCCCTGCTGGCGCCCACGCCACCGGCTGGCGTCACGCGTCAGTTCAGATGGCGCGCTACGGTCCCCTCCCCTTATCCGCCCCTGTCGCCGCTCCCTACATCACCGCCCCTGCCGCCGCCTCGGCGCCCGCGGGTTGCGAACAGCTAATGTTCCATCCGAGAGAGCAGTTTACCGAAACCCGACGGAGCGGCAACAAAACGGTGGGCGTGCCATGGGCGCTCCAGCCCTGCGTCACTCGTCACTCGTGTCACTCATCACACGGCGTGACAGACGCGTCCCCGCCGACTGCCGCCTCCTGTCAGCCCCACCGGGTCTCGTGCCAGCCGACTGGGGCACCGTACGTGCGTGCCGAGCCGCGCGATTGTCGCTGGGTCCGCGCCCTGAATGAATTCGCCACCATCTGGCGTCACAGACTCCCGACACGCGAGCCAGGAGAGACGAGAGAGCGCGACGCGAGAGAGACGAGAGAGTGCGACGCGAGAGAGCCGAGCTACTGCTCGGAGTGTGCTGAGCTGCTGGTGCTGGCAGACTGCCACAGGCCACAGGCCGCACGCCGCCCGCCCTGTCTGTGCTCTCTGCACGTGCAGCGGAACGCAGTAGAAAGGATTCCGTCGACGCGGTCCAGCTGAATGGGGCCGACGCCGGCCCGCTTTTTTATGTCGAGCCGTCACTGGACACGTGGTCGTTACGGGCGGACGCCATCGGCCTTCATTAGCTACTCTTCCGGCGGCCCGGCAATTATGGTCGGCCGTGTTTTTTCTTCTCCGCCGCGTGTTTTTTCATAGGCGTTCGACCGGAGCCCCAGACTGACAGTCTACGAAGCGGGGCAGCTGTGCGTCAAAGAGACGCGGCTGACAGGGCTGGAATGGTGTCATCACGGTAGTGTCATCCTACTCGACAGGGTCGGGTGGTATAGTGGCGGCAGCGGCGTCTGGGACGGAGCCGGGCTGGTGCCATCGTATAGCAGCTGTGGCGCGCTGGTGCTCAGGGTATGGAGCTGGACGGAGGAGGCTGAGGTTTGCGTCAGCTGCGGCGCAGCGCTCGGTCAGGATAGCGTGACGGCTGTGACGTAGGAGCCCCCACGCTCCCCGCGACGACTGTGACTGAAGAGGTCCGCGTGCTGTGACTGAAGAGGCCTGCGCGCTGTGTCGGTGCTGTTGGGGTGTCCCGGCGGAGGACTCCGACACTCCAGCGTTGATGGATGCGCCGGGGAGCGGTCCCGCTGTTCCGGAGGACAGACACGGCGGGGGCGCAGCACCTCCCCCCCCCCCCCCACCACCACTCGGCACCACGCCGCTCCCGGCGTCGATGTCTCTCCCGAACCGCACGCGTCACTCCAGCAGCCCCCCCCCCCGTCCTGTCGAGTGTCGCAAAACCCCGCAACTTGCGAGAACACGTGCTGGTGCAGCCGGCCGCAGCAGTAGCCCGTCGGCCGTGAGCGGAAAATTAAAACGTAATCATATGCCGCCTTAATGGCTCATCCATTGTAGCGGTAATCGTGGTATGTCGTGACGGCGACGGAGGCGTCCGCACCGCGCCGCGCCACGACGAGCCGCGTTCCTCTGGGAGTCGAGACGCACCGCCCGAGGTCAGCGCTGGGTCAGCGGGGTCAGCGGCGGGTCACAGGCGGGGCGCGCGCGGCGCTGGGGCGTGTCCACACTGCCGGGAGCAGCACGCGTGAGATGCGCCGGCCTGGATTAGAGACGATCCCTGCGGTTAGAGGATGTCACGGCTCAAGGCGAGGTGAGTCGGTCGGTCTGCATCCGTCTACAACTCTATGGTTCCGTGCGGTTCTCTCCTCGCTCTCGCTCTCGCTCTCGCTCTCGCTCTCGCTCTTGCTCTCGCTCTTGCTCTCTTGCTCTTGCTCTCTTTTCTTTTTCTCCCAGTCGGCCCTCGTTCTGTCATCTGAGTTTCTTCTGAGCTAGATACGGCTGGATGACTGCACTGAAGCTTCCGGATCAGCTCCCTGATCCGTTTACTTGGTACTACTGCAGTGCACCTGATGATATCCGATCCCACGTATCCAGGTGATGAATGATCTGGAAAACCAGCACTCCCTCCGACATCTCCTGCAGCACCATCCGAGATATGACGTCACCGACTTTTCACCGTCACCGAGCATCCGTCACCAAACTTCACTGCAAGTCCCCCGGCCGCAGCCCTGCCTCCGTCATCGCCGCTGGATCACGCAATGGCGCGACAGATTATCATATCGGCGCCGCGATCGCCGCAGTGTGCAAATGCGGCGCACCCGAGCGTCGATAGTGTCGCAGTCAGCACGCATGCGCGGCGGCCGGGCCGTGAGAAAGTGTCAGCCGTGGCGCGATCCTGACCGGCGATCAGTCGGAGCTCTGAGAGACGCCATCGCCTGAGCGGCAGACCGTCTGACTGCGGGGCCGCGGATGTCACGCCCCGGTGCGACCAGATCAGGCCAGCCAGCTGTATTCCCACGACTCTTACTAAGCAGCAGCCAACACTGCAGCTACTTTCTATTCAGTCTCACTGAGAAATCGATCTAGTGCAGCGGGTAATTGCTATCAAACGATCCTTTTCCCTGGGAGTTTGCGATCCAGCAAAAAGCGAACAAGGCCGACAGACATATCGAATGATCAAATACAAAAACGCTAACATCACGCTCAGCATCGGATATGGCATAACGAGGCGACATGCCTCATCAAGCACCATGACGGATGCTCGGCACTACCTTACAACGACCTTGCAACCGGCTGCAGCCGGCGGGGCTGACAGTGACGGCGAGGCGGCTCGGGTTGGGACCTGGGCGGGACTGTTACCACATGGCCCGACCACGGGGGCGGCTGCGGCGGCGGTGGCTGCCCATAAGCGGCGGGCAGAGCGCCGGTCACCGGCCGGCGGCCGGCAGCTGCATTCCACTGCAGCTGCCGCCCGGCCCGCCCGGCCCGCCCCCGGCCCGTCCCGGCGCTGTGTGCATCTCTGCACCCGCTCCCGCTCCCAGCCCGTGCACAGGTCACGGAAAAATGCCATTGCGGTGCCGCCCGACCGCGCGCCGGTGGCTGCGGAAACGTTAACGGTAGCGGCGCCGGAACATTTGCAAAAGATTAGTGACGCCGGGGGCAGGGCGGGGTGGTTGGGTCGGAATAGCGAGGGTTCCGAGCTCACTGACTACATCCGGGAAGGAGCCGGCACCTGATTTGTCTGCTTTTGATGGCTTGACGCTGGATAATCACGACCCGCACGAGCGGATCGGCCCGCCGCGCAGTTGATGCATTATTCTTAGGCCACGTCCAGCTGCCGGCGACCACCTGGCGGATGCGACAGGTATCGGTGTCGTGTGCCCGACATAGTCCGCATACTGATGACGACCTTTTCTCCTTTTGCAGAGGTGAAGACTCGCGCCAACGGGCCGCAGGTGCAGCCGGTGTACTGTCCGATCAGTGGCCGGTTCTCCTTCTCCTACGACATCGACGACGGCACCGAGAGCTCCACCGAGTGCGCCAACTCCGACTCGCAGATCTCAAACTGCCCGCTCGGGTTCGGGCTGCACCTCAACTTCAACGGCTGCGCGTTCCGGCCCAACTTTAGTGAGTGTTTGTTCGTGTGTGTGTAGCTCTCTCAATGTGTGTCGGAAACGGGTGTAGGATTAAGGAAGTGTTCCCAACTTTTTTATTTTAAACATTGCGTCTCTAGGCGTTGCATGTTGATAACCTACTTCAAAATGACTTCGTCCCCCGACTTTCGGGCGGCGGCGACGCCCCGCTCTCTTCTGTTCGTGGAGGAACGACCACCGGAACCGCTGCTGAGCTGTAAAGTCACGGCTTAGCGCTGTTATTGCCGACTTAACCCCGGTCAACTACTCCCTGCAAGGCCGCACCGCTGCATTTTTGCCCATACATTTGTCTTACACATCGCCGGTGCAACGGAGTCGAATCAATCGCCGTCTGCTGTCGTGAACAGTTATCGCAACAGGATCTCGTTTTGCAGACATGACCTTCCAATGTCTCGGTGATTGGGAGGACAGCAACGGAAACAGCTTTATGGCGCTGCTGGACACGGAGGCATCCGATGAGAAGAGACCACGCTATCGATGTGCGGTAAGTACTTCGCATGTGTTCCCTCCAGCTCTGGTGTTTCCCTGGATGGTATCTGATGTTTACCGCAGATATAAAACGCAACCAACAAGGCGAGAACTGTAGGTAGATATATACCGTTAAGAAAGGTCATGTCCGCTGTAATTCCTTTATCTTGTGAACCAAGGCTTGCGCCTTGCACACACCACAACGTGACCTGTAACGTAGCGGTTTCTCCATTATCGAAGGAAGTTCACGGATGTAGGTAAGTAGTATCTCGCATGACGTAAATACAAGACTTAATTGGTTACGCCCTGCATTAAGCTGGTAAAGAAGTCTAGTAAAGCCGCTTTTTCAGCACGGCATTGCCGCAACACAAACGTGTAGACAGCTTACACCGCGCAAAAGTTTTTTATCTCGGAATTCCGAATGAACATAGCGTTTAGCCGTATCATTGGGAGCGATTCGATTCAGGGGAACTCCGTTCAACCAGCTACCAGCCTCCGGATCTCGCTTGCTGTATTAAGCTATCGTCTGCGGCGCAGCGGATCAGGTGTCGTGACGCAGGCGCGCACTCGGCGGGGACGGCCCTCTGGAGGCCGTGGCCGCCCCCAATCGGCACCGATCGCGGCGATGGGCGGCGCGGCACCAGCGGGGAGCTGTTTTTGTCGCGCGATGGGCCGATCTGAGGCGGCGGAGGACACGGACCGCCACTTAAAGCAGACGTCCATTAGTCGACGCAAAATGTCGACGGTCGACGGAGGTCTGCGCGGCGGGCCCAGCGGGTCGAACCACCGAGCCGCCGCGATGGAGCGGCGCGCCGTTAGTGACGCAGCGGCGGCATAAATGACGCGCCGCTCTGATAAATCGCCGCTCATCTGCAGAGGTGCCTCTGAGAGGTGCTCGGCTGCTCGTCAAGGGCCGCCACCAGATCATTAGCAGAGATGAGTTTTAACAATAGCCGGGTGAGGCGGCTCGACATAGAGACAGTTAACGACAGGCGGACGACCTCAGAGGCAGCAGTCACGCCACCGCCGACTTCATGGCGGCTCCTGACGTGCATCAGGTCGGTTTTTACCGGCTGACGGAAATGCCCGACCGTATATCGCGCGGCACGCGCTGGACGCGACAATGCCACAGGGCGTGGTCCGTCTGGTGCCGCCCGGTGCGCCGGCCGGCAGTATTGACCGCATGCTACCGGCTTCTGCGCGCCACCCTTCCGGCTCTGATCGGATTTACCGGTCCACATATAGCAGTCAGCTGACGCGCCGCGGTCAGCTGCTGCGGCCGGCGACAGACGCGGCGCGGCGGCGACAAATGAAGCGACGCACCGTTAGGAGGCCGCGCTTCCGCCTTTTGTTAGAAATACGACTGCGGCCGTCGTCCGCTGCGTCCGCCACGGCTTTAATCACGAAATTGACCGTTGCGAGCAGCTATCTGGTCCAGTTTCCACAGCGGGACTACCGGCGATTGTTCGAAGCGTATCTGGATTTCGGAATCGTGTCACTCACGGCCTTTCCCAAGCTCCAGCTCGGGGCGACGGACGGCCGGCCTCGCGCCATCTTCCACGGCCGTCGTCGCCTCGCGTCACGGCTAGCCCCGGTCGCTGCACTCGTCCCTGTGCCGACGGTGCTCTGTTGCACGCTCCAGGGCCGACCGCGGCCTCAGAGTTTCCTGCTCGGCGTTATTATAAGATCATCAACGCGACCAAAGCGCCCTCACTGCACGGCGCTGCATCGCTGAAAATAATTGCGACCTCATTTCCGAAATGACCGGCCGCCGCGTCGTTGTTCGTTCATTTGGGCGCGTTCGAGGCGTGCTTTGATGGGGTTACTCGGCGACATGGTCACACGCCGGTGCTATCGGTTTGCAGGCGGATGCGTCCGACTCGGTATTTAGCAGTCGTTCGCGCTTAGAGGTTAGGGCTAGGAATGCGAAACGAATGCTATTTACGAACACGAAAGCTGTTTGCTCTTGCGAAATCGAGTAGCGTTTCAACTTGTTGTCACCAAACTTGAGCAATTAAATAAACTACCATGTTGTGACACGCCATTCTTTGCGCTAGATCATTCTAAGCTTATTTTTACCTCCGGCTGCAAACTATTATTTCTCAACGATTCCCCGAAATTTGAAACTCTGATGTCACACTCCCAAAGCACGCCAGTCACGAATCTCACATAATGCGACCTGTATACAGTCTCCCTGGCTGTGTTGACCTCGCCCCTGTCAGCTGACTGAGCTGTGACGGTCTGTGACGGCCTGCAACGGCCTGCGACGGATGTCCGGCCAGCTGACTGTGCTGTGACGGTCTGTGACGGCCTGCAACGGCCTGCGACGGATGTCCGGCGGACGTGACGCAACATTCCGACCGCGCCCGCGGATGGGTGGCCGCCGCGCGACACCCTCCCCTGTGTCGGACAAACCGTCCCCGCACGCGTGTCGCCACGCTTCCGGGCACCCGGGTAATCTCAGACCCACGGCCAGCCGACAAACAATGGCCGATAGACATCTCTTCAATTAGCGAGTTTTTCCCAGAGTTCTCCATCATTTTAGCCGCCATCTAGATCGGTATCGGCTTTCCTTACAGTTCTCCGACCGGCTCCCTGTTGGCTTGGCGAGATTTCCTACGGCGCGACGAGCTACCGGATGGGACGCAGTAGACGGTGGGCGATGGCCACCCATAGCCGGGTGTCCCCTGCCGACCGGGCGGTATCCGGCGGGCCCACGCGTGCCCCTCGCCGGCCCCCCCCCCCCCCCCGTTCCCGTCCTCGCCAGGCGCCATTACCTGTCGGCGCGGTGAGGTGTCCAGTGATCGGAACAGAAGGGCAGGTGTGCCCACGCCTCGACCTCGAAGGCAGCCGGCAAGTCATCGCTCGCCCGGCCTTGCCAACCGGCCGTGGCGACCACCGCAGGCCCCCATGGACGACGGACGTATCAATGGCATTCCGACGCCCTGCACACTGTCACGCAAGGCTCGATGCGCAATCCTGTGCGCGCTGAATCGACACGCAGCGCAGCGCCCTGCTGGCCTTGGCAATACAGCTGTGATGTCACCTGGCGTTGGGGGTCACCGGCACTGGGTGTGGCGCGTATACCAGGACATGCACATGCAAAGTAGCTGGCGCCAGGCCAGACGCATAGCTCTGCAGTCAGCAGCGTGTGAGTGTGACGGCTGCGGGCTGGGCGACTTAATGAAAACGCTTCGACGGCCACAGGGTACGCCCAGCAGAGTCACACTTTGTTGCTTGGACTGTGTCTGAAATTTCTGAGACATGTCTCAAGAGAGGAAAAGAACAGAGCGTAATGGTGGATAACTAAAAGGTTGCACGAATATGACCAGGTCGTCTGTAGCTGTTGTCTTGCATAAGTGCAGCACCATTTGGATGACGCCATGCTCCACTTGAATATTCTTCGCGTCAGGCATTCTGTGTTGCATCATCTGGCTATCTGTCGGACCGTTATATGCACCGGAAGGAGCCGGGTACG
>JARBER010074285.1:0-11722 GCA_030265075.1 Balanus glandula | reverse complement strand
CCCCCCCCCCCCCCCCCCCCCCCCCCCCCCCCCCCCCCCCCCCCCCCCCCCCCCCCCCCCCCCCCCCCCCCCACAGCGTCAGAAACAGCCTCTTGGTCGATAATGCAGAGTGTATCAGCATTAGCTTCAGAAGAAACATATCATCATGTACATAGGGATTGATGAAAGCTCGATGGACAAATGTATGTCAGTTGAGGTATCGCCTATCCAGAAGCTGGTCTATCTCAAACTGAGCTGGAGCCCACCCTGATACTGAACAAAACGGTCACTTGTCTAGCAAGGGATTATAAAATCAGGATGAGAACTAATACCAAATAAACGACTGCAATGTTAAATACAACAAAATAAATGTACCACAAACTAACAGCCGAATACAGATCATTAAACTTGGCGTAGTTGACTCGCCACTGGGTGAAAATCACCAATTTACCAAAAACAAATAGCAATGAGAATATTCAAAAACAATTTGTTTTTCACACTAGTTAGGTTAGGATAATTCCACGAAATTGGTGTATAGCAGACGCACACAGTCTGCTGTACAATAAGCATTGTCCAGTGGCATCTTACCTTCTTTCCGGGCGACTTGCCACGCGCGATGGTGGAGGCCTTTCCGATATGCTGGTGGTTTCCTCCTCCGTGGGGGTGCTCCACGGGGTTCATGCACACACCACGCACGGTGGGCCAGGCGTTGCGCTTGGCGCGGTACTTGTGGAAGGCGCGGCCCGCCTTCATGATGGGCTTGTCGGTACGGCCGCCGCCGGCGATGATGCCTGACGGAATAGAACAGTGACAGTCAGCTCTCGTCTCAGTAGCTACACATAACCACATACACGCAGCCGGTGATGGTGCCTGGCGGGGTGAAGGCTGGCGGTTGCAGTTCACTCTCGTTAGCTGCACATAACCACAACACGACATCACAGACGAAAGGGAGCTGGACAGTAATCATACAGGACACCCTGCACACACTGACTGAATCACCACTGATGATAGGAAACTGGACAATGACTGAGCATTATAAAAAGCAGCTCAGCGAGTTGAGCCAACACAGCAGCAGGCCGCAGCATTGCATCACGGACTAAAGAGGAGTGTCCCTGAAAGAATCGTGGCTGTTCGCCAAGACAGCCCAGAGCAAAAGGAGCCCAATGAATCACCACACAAAATATTGAGCAGATTATTAAGTCCGCACGCACCCTAAACCGGCGAACTGCTCGGCAAATTCATAATGTATAGCTCACTCATCACACAAAAGGTCGTCAGTGAAATCCCAAGCCAATGCCACCGCCGACTGCCACCAGCCGTCTGCCGTCCAATTTAGTACTGTTCGCGCCGCGCACAATACTCACCGACCATGGCGCGGTTGGCGGACGGGATGACCTTCTTGGAGCCCGAGGGCAGCTTGATGCGCGTCTTCTTGGTGTCCGGGTTGTGCGACACCACGGTGGCGTAGTTACCTGCCGGCGGGGACGGAGTAGCGTCAGACAGCAGCTCGGAGGGGGAGCGACAGCGGAGGGGAATAGGATCATGTCAGAAACAGCCTCTTGGTCGATAATGCAGAGTGTATCAGCATTAGCTTCAGAAGAAACAGATCATCACGTCCAATATCCCAAAAACTGCAACATCCCACTTTGAAACAAATAAAACAATTTAAGTGAAACTTGAAACATTAACCACATGCTAATGATTCCTGGCAACTCAATCTTACAAAACAAGGAGCACTGACCGATTCATAACAGGTCAAGAACCCATGCGAACAACACCACCACCACCAGCAGCAGCTTCAACGGCCATGAGTGCCTAATCCTGAGATAGCGTCGGCGTGTCGTCCGCTCACCGGAGGTCCTGGCGAGCCGGCCGCGGTCGCCCGACTTCTCCTCCAGGTTGCAGATGACGGTTCCCTCGGGCATGCGGCCGACGGGCAGCACGTTGCCGATCTGCAGCGCCGCCTTGACGCCGCAGTAGATGAACATGCCGGTGTGCATGCCCTCGACGGCCAGCAGCAGCTCCTTGCGCGTCTTGTAGCGGTACGGGTCGCGGAAGTGGACCCAGGCGAGCGGCGCGCCACGGCCGGGGTCGTGGATCAGCTCCTGGTGGACGACAGCGACGCACAGCGTCAGACACGGGCGGCGACAGAGCCGCAGCCGCAGACGGTGCAGCACATGTCAGAAACAGCCTCTTGGTCGATAATGCAGAGTGTATCAGCATTAGCTTCAGAAGAAACAAGTCATCATGTCAGAGTAACTATCAGCTTGGAGGGAGTAGATCAGCGTAGGATTTAATGCCGCTTCCTGGTCCTAATACTTTGCTCTACGCAGCGAGTTACCCCCATTTCAGCCTTATCCCTTCGGGTCCGGCTAATCCCCGGGTCAGGCTGCCGCCACACTCCCCCATGGAGGTGCAAATTTTGTTCACAATTGAGTTTAGTTCTGGACAATAGAACAATATTATATTAAGAAATATAATACATAATGTCAACCAACAAGCATGTAGCACATTAAATATCCACTCTTATATTCTGTATTACATAATTTTGCTATTCTGGAGTTCAGAATGTAACTCATTTGTGAACAAAGTTTGCATCTCAATTGGTATTATCTTTGGTGGCGTTCGCTCAACCCAAAGGGATGGCCGAAGCAGGGGTAACTTACTGTGGAGAGCAAAGTACTGGGACCAGGAAGCAGCATTAAATTATATGCTGGAGTAGATAGCCTCCAATGTGTATTAACATTTCAAAAAATGGACAAGTCTTGATAGAAAAAGAAAATCAATCAATTTTCTGACTAAAAAATATTTTTAAGTTTAAATACAAAATCAAAACATCCCTGCCTGGACACCCACTGGGCAAACATGCATAATATTGATATTTCATACACCAATGGGTAAAAATACAGCACAGGAAGCTTCATGGGAACAGACAATAGAGGCCTTACAGTCTCTATAAATTCTGTATGCATAGGGTATCAATTTAATTTTAAGACATGTTTGAATCTCATATTTTTCATATCAGAATCAAGATATACTGACTTTAATGTTTGCATGCTGATTGCATGTCAAAAAACTGTCGTGAGTACATCATCTTCCCCTACTGTAGTGCTGTGTTCGAGACCATTCCCGGCTGTGTGGCGCTTATGACTGTGCAGTCCACATTGCTTGCAGCCAACTATGAATGGTTTGAAATATACTGATTCATGTCACCCAAGACTGGGTCACAAATGGTCTGTTTTGGATATCTGAAATCACCAAAGTCCAATTTATATTACTACTGCTTTAAGATTACTGATCATTGAGGGGATACTTTTACTCATTGTATTGGTCTGTAGCAGTGTCCTAGGATTGATCATTATTGATGTAAAGCAACACTGAAGAGGTTAATATTTTACCTTTTTCCTGCATTTTTACCTATTTTCTGTTAAACTGAATAATATGTTATTTGAGACTATTTTTCATGCTTCCTTTAAAACATAAGTCACTAAGTTAAGTCTGTTTAGCCAATAGTATCTACTGCTCAGGCCTATGCCCCTGTGAGGTAGGATTCAAGTTTGTGTGTTAACATTGTGTATGAGTGTGTCTGCGCATAACTTCCATGTTGTAGTGTATGCGAGTTATGTGCATGTGTGCTGTAGTGTGCTGTGCAACTAAGGATGGGTCCCTGTGGCTCTTTGTTGTGAACTCAATCTGTCAATTTATGTCTGTGGGATTCTTTAGTGACATTCAAACCATGCATGCCATTGTTGACAGCACCCTATTATCAGCTGTTTATTTCTGCTTCCATGATACATTTCTGATGAAGCTTAGCAATTACGCTGTTCACCCAATGAGAGCAGTGTTGGGGCAGAAAGGTCACTGATAATAAGGTGGAAACTTGATACCCAGACAAATTGGAATCTCATACTTCACACTATCAGTGAGGACAATACTAATGCATTGTTTATATCATGATAGCATGCCAAGTCTGGCAATATAGCTATCAGGTGTTGCATTATCTTACCCTACTGCAAGACTATCAAGTGATAAAATCATTATTCTGAGGTAAATGCGAACAATCAATGTTTTGAAGGCAGCTTCCTTACAATTATGGCGGGAGCCAACAGACCATCCTACCGGTCTATATTTCCTGTGCCTGTAAGTAAATTAAATGCTATGCAACTTACAGAATAGCTACTTTCCTATAATGTTCAATATCAAAAGACAGCCCCAAGCAGTTCCAGTGTGACAGGATACAATAAACAATTGATAGCAATGCTAAGTGAATCTCACCTTGACCACTCCCTTGATGTAGCCATGACGTTCAGCGAAGTCCAAACTACGTAGCTTAGGGGCACCCTTCCTGTGCTTCGTGTGGGCTGTGAAAATTGAGCCCCTTCCCTTACGCTGGGCGCGGATGACGCGTCCCATGGTGACCTGCAACACAACACGAAGTAGTTAAAATGAAGATTGGCCTCTGACCAGTGCATGATGGATTAAAAAAAAATATTTGAGCACGTTTAATAATAAATAAAATCGTACCAAACAAAGCTACAATACACAAAAACACCTAACAACAGAATATTCACCTGTTCTTCAGGTCCTTCAAAACGGAAAAGAACTTAGATTGCAGCGCTGTTTTTTAACAAAGTGTATAAAATATATTTATGTAATTTTCACTTATAGATACTAATGAATAATGTTAGATGAATAAATTGCGTAACTTTAGTTTTTTTAAGAAAAAAACAATGATTTAATATTTTTCATATATTTTTGGTGAATTAAGTTAAGTACCACGGCGGCGTTGGTGTTACGGGGAAGCCGGACGGGGAACCGTTACCACTCTTTGTTACTGAGCAACTTGGCTTTTACAAGTTCTGAGAAACAAACTTATAACAAAAACACTTAAAGAAACCATTTTCATTAACTTTGTGCTATGAGTAATGTACCTAACCAAAATGGGATCGGTCTAGAGCAGCAGGTGAGTTTTCTGTCGTGCGCCGCTATTGCCTACCGGTAATTTTCGAGGGCTTGGACTTTTTTGTGTGCCGAAGATACGAATTAAAGTAACATTGATTATGCCGTTTCATATAATTTAGAAGCCTTTTTAGCGATATGTTCAAAGTGTGAATATTTGATATCGCATGTTTGGCGTTTACAGTTTGCTGGGATAGACATCCGCGCAGGTGGCGGTCAAGGTGGTCCTCCCCCACAACAGAATAGTAACAGATATGTCCCACCAAACCGCCGAATGGATGGTGGTGGGATGGATGATGGCGCAAGCTTTGGAAACTACAGAGGTAAGTGCCATCTTTAGAAGTTTGAATTCAAAATATTGAAGTTTCTCAATAAAGGAATAGGGTAAAAACGATTGCTGGAAATGCCAGAATCTCATATGTTTCATGCTATCAGAATGTTGATGATACTGACACATTGTTTACATTGTCATAGCATGTCAAGTCTGGCGATATAGCTGTCCGGTGTTCCAGCATCTCACCCTAATACATATAATGTTGATTTGTGTAGTCCCAACTATGGGCACATCAGAAGCTTGGACTTGTTATACTAATTACTATCAGAATGCAGATTTTAATGATGCATTGTCTACACTTTGATATCAAGAAAAGTATGAGGATATGGCATGTTCATGGTCTCACCATCTAACTCTGTAGGTATGGCTAAAGTCCAATTCCAGGACATGTCTAAATCTGACATTCAATATATCAGAATTCAGAATGTAGATGAATCTGACAATGTTTACATTATGTTAGCATTCAAGTATGATAATAGGATTGTCCAGTGTTGCAGCATCTCACCCTATGTACCAAATAGTGATGCTCAGAGTAAAATTTGATAAAGTTTATTTTGGCTGTAAAGAACAGTTCTGTTCTCAACAGTGAGCAATGTAAATGTAAATGTTTAGAATACCTTACTATTAGACACACCATTGCAGGGAGATAGTTAACCTGTCCGTCAGCTGTGCAAGTCTGTCCCTCGCAAAGTTCCTTGGTTTATTCAAGGTAGAGTAGATCATCCAATAATGAAACCAATAGCAAGCATGATTATAGTAACCCTTACATTAACATTATTAAGCTCAAGTATTATTTGTTAGCAGGCCAAGGGATATTACTAATCAAAATATAAACTGAACAGTTCTAGGACCTGGGATTTGTGAACTTCATGAGATAATGGTAGACATCATTTTACTGTAGGTATTGAGAAGACTTATGCTAGTTGCTGCATTAATAAAATTGTTAAGTGGAATTGGCTGCTATATAGATGTATACTACAGTCAGTTATGCTTGCAGGATGGATTTTGCTCCATCTTTAGTGGAGTTTTTTAATGTTTCATATTTTTAATGCAGCATTGAATATATTGTATTTAACATAATTATATATTGTTTCATAAGATCAAAGGCACTTTTTATATGTGATAAACAGACTCTGTATTGACACTGGTTGTAGATAATGTTTTACATAAATCCCTTTCTTAACCTGCACATTGTATGGGGATGATTTCTGCCCCCCCCCCCCCCTCTCACCAGCCAGATTTTCAGAGAGAGCAAAGAAATGGTGGCATGCAGTGTCACCAGGTTTGGACACACCTGTTGGTACACTGATAATATATGTTTGAAAAAAATGGCTTCAGATTATCCTAGGTCAGGTCCCTAGACCAGGTCAAGTGATCTCATCCCCAAACAAGTTTGCAGTTGTGGCAAAGCCAAACTTTCTCACTGATCAGTTTGAAACTTACAAGGTGTCATGAGGCCATGATAATTTAATTTGCTTGTCTTGGAAGTCTGATATTAGCCACCTAAGGGCAGTTCAATTTTGTGACTTCCTTATGTAATTTTTGTTCTGTGATTCCTACAGTGTCATTTGAGGTCATACAAGGTCACCATGACTTTGTTGGCAATTAATGGTGACATAATGAAGATGTATTGGGTAAAACTGACAACTGTGTTAATCTCATCCTTCAATTTGCAACATGGTATACTTGGGTCATCCATTGACCTGAGGTGAACTTTTCATGTTAACCTTACAAGGTCACCATGGACATTATTTGATGGGCCTTGACAAGACAAGCATAATGGTGTAAACAATATTACGTTTTTTTGTATTAGGTGCAAGTTGTAAGCAAACAAAATTACCACACACAAAAGCATTTTGGCTTTTATGATATTGAGCATAAGATATTGATATTAGGTCAAATATGAGTACATATTTTCAATTGTCAATGGCTGGCAATAATTTTATTTTCATTTGTTCTACCTAGCATAGCTTTTGACTTGAAATAAAGGAGAATTTCTGGAGTGAAGTATTTTTTAAACATGAGAAACCTGGAAAAATTTGCCACTGATGACCTCTGGTGATTTTAAATTTGACTACCTTATATAAGGCTGAATACTTTTGGTAGAACTTTTATCAAGCTATCTAACGCCGTTTTCGGCTTGTCGCTTCATAGCGTAATATGCGAGATCTTGGGGGGGGGGGGGTCCCAACACTCTCCCCGCAGTTCGTGCTCGGCGCAAACCCCTCGCAGCAGCGTTGGATTTGTCTGCTTCCTGGTTCCGGTACTTTGCTTTCTAAATAAGTAGGATTAGACCTTGCTAATACAATGCTGCTGAGAGACCTCACGGTATGAATAGATGATAGATATTAAGTCATTGTTTGTCTACATCATTGGTGTTCTACTTCTAAGAGTGTGTGGAAGTTCATCACTATTGCACTATAGTTGATATATTTTAAATATATGATAGTTAAATCCACTGCTGATGGATGCCTTCCTGTTTAAAAAAAGAAAATAACTTGTGTATATACAAACCGATTGCGATGAAGCTTGGGGCACCTACTACATTACTTTTGAAAAATTTGACACATACCTGAAAATAAAATTTTACTTCTCATGACCCATGACTTTTGGCCTGTTGCTCGAGGTCTTGTTAGGCGCAATTGGCCAAGATTACTTACCAGGTTTACCCATTAGGGAGAAACGGGAGCCAGCGTGACGGCACGCAGTGGTTAGCAGCAATAATGTTGAATATGGCAGCATATGCTTTACAAAGCGATCGCCGTCCCTTTCCCTTCGTTTCACAGTATGACTTAAACCTCTCAAAATTGATATTTATACGCATATTGACAGCAAATTAGATGCATTTCACCAAACAAGAAGAATAGCTGAATCCGAAGAATAACTTAGTTTTGCTTTATGTGCTGAACTTATGTCGTTATCCTCCGGTAAAGTTCTTGCTTTTAACGCACGATCGAACAGGGTAAAGGAAATCTGCTCCCAGGGTGACGTCACGATGAAGGGATCCTGGGATTGGTGGACGGGGGCTGATTATGACTACTTATGATATGTGCATAGAACACATCACAAGTAGTGCTTACATGCACCCGAAATTCACACATCTGCATTCAGGTCCAAGTTTTTTTGTCGCTGCAAGCTTCCCAATTGACACGTAGCTCGTCTCCAGGGCAATAGCAAGTAACCAAGCTGCATTGCGATCCTTTGGGCTTTGACTAACCCTTTCTTGGGCCTCTGAAATTTTTGACCCCCCACCCTTAAGATACAAAATTGAAGTCGTCTTACAAACTTCCGCGTGTGTTCATTTCAAAGCTCTTGTCATGTACAGTACAATGAACTATACACAATTTGAAATGCTATAAGTCCCTTACTGTTTGTCCTAAGAGACATACACATCTTTTTGGAGGACTCTGTAGCCACTGTATATGGCTGAAAACTGGCTGTAGCAATGTAAGGAACGAGTAGGGTCGGGTTTTCTGGGTCGGAACAACATCATCATTCTGGCGACTTCGTTGGTATGCATCTCAAACCGTCACTCGCCATCAAATGTTATTTTAACTTAAATTTACATATTTTTTTTTCCATTTTCGCATTTACATTTGGAGTCGTTTCACAGTTTTAGGTAGAGTTTTAAGTACGGCTGCAGTTTTAATTGCTTATGTGAGATGCATACAATTTTAATTAGTTTTAAGGTACACTATGCGATGAAGTCCAAAGTAAAAAATGGTTAGGTTATAATTTAGCAAGGAAAATTATTGCACATCCAGCTAAATATGGTTTATGCATTTTGCCCGAAGCGGGCGATCTGACGCTTTCGTCAGCAAACTTTAGTTTTTGTCGAGTTTTCCATATGAGCATAACAGCACTATCAACAGCAAACGAGGAAAACCAACATCACATTTAGCAAGTTTTAATTCCGGACAGTGCAGTTAAAATACGAAATGGGAACATCCAATTTTGAATTTCGTGGGGATGCAGGGCAAAATGTCCCACGGTGCGCTGGCCGTCCCAGTCGGGAGTAAATAGCGAGCGCTGAAACGTCTCGAACCCGGGCTGCCACTACAGAGATAGGTCTGATTTCAGTCCAGCACTCTCCCACCGGGCTACCAGGGCGGACAAAACATTAAATGTACATTGATTTGATGGTTTAAATATGCTCGATGTGACTTTGTCCTTGTTTTTCAGGTTGTCCATCTCCCTAGCGCAGTGTTAGAACTGGTATCATTGCGGCAGTGTGGCTCCTCTGACACTGGTGAAGCAATGCGGACAGCATGAGTGCGCCTCTGCTTCTGCTGAGCAGCCTGGGGTTGACATTGCTCTCTGTCAGCGTGCACGGCACGTTCGACTTTTTCCTCTCGCAAGATGAAGTCCGCAAAATGGACGGTAAGGCTCATCCCCATGCTGTACCCATGAGATGCAAAAAGTGTTATTATCACCTGAGTGTTTTCTCGTTGACGACTGCTTACAGTTAATGCCCTTTAGCAGGTCTACAGGGAGGGGGGGGGGGGGCTACATCAGAGCAAGTTGACGGATTTCATGATAAAATCTAAGCAATCAGCTATCCAAACAATCCAAGGAAAGTTTGTTTTATATGAGCTATCAATGCATAAGTGCAATCCGATGAGTTTCAGACTTGTGTGAGTCTTTGGTAATCCCCCCAGCCCCCTGCGTTCCCTCCCAAAATACTGCTCTGGATCCGCTAGTGTTAAGATCAAACTACATTATTTGCAATTTCTGATACATTGCCATTATGCAATTTATTACAGAAGTGATATCAGGCGTGTGTATACTATATAGTCTTTTAGTTTTGCTATTGTATTTGTCATTGCTTTTCCACTGTTATAATAATGTGTTAATGTTACCTTGTGATTTTCAGTTGTTGGGTTTCCAAACACGTTTTTCTACGTGGACAACGGCAACGTTAACCACAACACTGTGGCTTACAACTTCCAAGTCCCGTATGAGCTGAATACTCTCACATTCTCCTGGCGCGCTAGAGACTTCGACAACGTGAGTACTGCCTTCCATTCAACTTATCTGAGGCTACTTTCGCGCGAAGTTGAATGGTTCCTTTCAAAGTGATGTATTCTCGCCGCTCATCTGCATGGTATAAACTTGCGCCGGCTGTATTATCTGCTGGTGTTCGTTGCTGTGTAGATAGGTGGTGGACCTGTTTTCTGTGGGGGCTCTCAAGGCAGCCTCAGATGACTGCTGACTACTGACTGCTGACTGCTGACTGCTGACTGCTGACTGTCGACTGCCGACTGCTGACTGCCGTCTGCTGTCTGCTGTCTGCTGTCTGCTGACTACTGACTGCTGACTGCTGACTGCTGACTGCCTGCTGACTGCTGACTGCCGACTGCCGACTGTGGACTGTTGACTGCTGCCTGTTGACTGCCTGCTGACTGCTGACTGCTGACTGCTGACTGCTGACTGCTGACTGCTGACTGCTGACTGCCGACTGTGGACTGTGGACTGTTGACTGCTGCCTGTTGACTGCCTGCTGACTGCTGACTGCTGACTGCTGACTGCAGACTGCCGACTGTGGACTGTTGACTGCTGCCTGTTGACTGCCTGCTGACTGCTGACTGCTGACTGCGGACTGCCGACTGTGGACTGTTGACTGCTGCCTGTTGACTGCCTGCTGACTGCTGACTGCTGACTGCTGGCTGCTGACTGCTGAGTACTAGCTGCTGACTGCAGCCTCAATCTGACTGCTGACTGCTGAGTACTAGCTGCTGACTGCAGCCTCAATCTGACTGCTGACCGTGTCCGTCGGTTTGTCGGCAGGTGACCTACTCCATTGCCAGCCATGTTCTGCCGGGCAGCGAGGAGAAGCTGCGATCGCTGTCGTTCGACATCCCGCCTACAGGTGAGGCGCGACTATCCAGGCTCGGCAGGCATCACATTCACATCCAGACTAGAGCAGTTTCACCCAACACTTCATCTGCACTCTGCAGCTGCTTATCATCTGTGTTTTAGCTGTGCCTTTATAATATACCTTTTGAAGCATTGGATGGGTTCCAGTGGCGAAACATTATCTGGCTATTGTGTATAAAGGATGCTGCAGTGCACATTGAACATACCATGATTTGCGTGTGCAGCTGACGGCTGATTGCGTTGGTAACGGAGTTGACCGCCCGCCCGCCGCCAGGTCGGATCCCGATGCGCGAGGGCCAGTTCCGTCTGAACCTGACCTGCGCGCCGTCCGCCGCCAAGATGACGTCATCGCCGGCCGAGTTCGTCATCCAGCTGGACGTGATGTCGGCCGGCAAGCTGACGCGCGTCCGGCTGAGCCGCCGGAAACACTGCTCAGGTGAGGTCTGAGGTTAGCTAGCTGGACGTGATGTCGGCCGGCAAGCTGACGTGCGTCCGACTGAGCCGCCGGAAACACTGCTCAGGTGAGGTCTGAGGTTAGCTAGCTGGACGTGATGTCGGCCGGCAAGCTGACGT
>JARBER010074174.1:0-11722 GCA_030265075.1 Balanus glandula | reverse complement strand
AGGTTTCTCGTCACGGGCTACAAAACTGCTATCTCAGTTCAAAACTAATGTTGAAGGTGGCCTGTTTCCTTTAACTAAACCATATTTGCGTAGTAGAGCCCTAAATGCGGAAATCTTGTCAGGCAGCATGCCCGGCCGATAATGGCTTAAAACACGGCGTTATGTTCAAAATTGTATAATATGTTCAATATATATTCCAAATAAATTACCTTACTTTGTATTGAATGAACTTATAAACCCTTATTTTACCTACCTAAAAGCTTACTCTTGAGCTTGTCGTTACCTATTTTAGATCATGTTTTGATACAGATGTCAAAATGTTTTTTCAATGTCAAAATGCCATCATAGTTCCTTGAAAAGTTTGCCAAGCAAAACTTCATCAAGTCATGCTCTATCAAACCGTAGTTAATTTTCTTGCAACTTTTTGCACGTTTGCCAGAAAAAAATACAGTTTAGTTCATTGTGCTCCATTCGGTGCAGCCCCACCAACAGTGCCATTCCAGTACCTTCATACACAAGAGTTTTTCATCCAATACATGTGTATACATACATGATGGGTGAATACACTTTCTATCTAACTCTGTTAGTGGCAGGCTCCTGGCAACCCCTAGAAGCAGAAGAAGGGAGAGGCAGTCCCCCTTGAGCTCTCGAGATCTACCGGTCCGATTTTTACAAATCGAACGGCGTTTAATTTACCTGATTCCCATGATTTACATTAGAAATGGATTTCCAAAATCTTGCAATAGACTAATGGGGTACTCAAACTGAATATTGTAATGGTACTTTTGAACAAATACAGCTGCCAGGTCTGTTAACCGATTATCTTTCACCTTGTTAGGATCAGTAGATTTAAATTGGAGACATAACTGCATACCTATACTGACACATCTTAAGAGTTCAAAGATGATAGGCGTATGCAGGTCACTAAATATTGGGCGGTGAAAATTGCACAGTGAAACCGTTTGTTGAATTTGCTATGGTAGGAGAAACGAGGGGAGCCCCGCCACCGTGTGCATTTATTATCACTCCCAACAAGTTGCATACAATATGGAATATAACTTTGTTCAGTTTCATTTTTGGGTAATTTTTCTACAATGTAATGGCTCTATAAATTGCTTGGTATCTGAGAGATATCATTTCAATGTTTTAGAAAAATGGTACACGGAGAGAAAAGTTTACTCTCTTGATGCGTTTTTACTCTCATAACTGGGGTTCTGACGTTCAAAATACAGTACCTATATCGGAATAAGTAAACTCCACGCGTTGGTGTTTTGGGGATAACTACCCTTATTTTTGCAGTTCTGAAACTATTGATGTTGTTTAAAAATTATTACATCTGGTGCAACGTACTATTGTGACTCCGCCTTCAAACTCGCACCGAAATCGCGACCGGATCCGCTCCATAATTCTGTCGGAATCGTGAACTTCACCTTAAGAAAGCCATTTGCCAGTGGAAGAGTCGACTCTATTTCAACTTTTTGACACCACACTTGCAATTCAAACGCGAGATGGCATCAGTCAGCGTCGATCTTAAGTTTGAGTTGTGAGACGTTATTTGGACGGCGAGAGTGTCGTGCTTCAGCCTTTAATCTCCCTGTGAGTTTTCAACGAGGTAGTTCCCACTACCTTGTTGAAAACTCTTTGAATTAAATTATTACAACTTTTCAATCAGGAGTAAGCGACGAAACGCCGAGTCACAAATTACCATCAACCATGTACTAATTTACCATACGTTGGAGATTTGAAACAACATCAATAGTTCAAAAACTGCAAAAAGGAGTTGTTTCCAAAACTCCAATGCGTGGAATACACTTACTCCGATATAGGTACCTACTGCATTTTGGACGTACTAATCCCAGTTATGAGAGTAACCATTTCTCTCCGTGTTACCTGAGGTGGATACGGTGATCCTGGTTGATACAGCTGTACGGTGGCACCGGTGGTTCTGGTTGAGCTGGTTGCGGTGGTTGAGCCCAAGGCTGTATAAACCGTTGAGCCGCAACCACAGGATAGTACGTGCACCGAAAAAACGTTGGAGTTTACCATTCAAATAATAATGTTATTCGAACTGCCGTAGTAACTACCGATTTCACCGCTCACCGAATAACAATATTAACTTGCAGTTTCGATGCCGGCTCTGGCTGCCGGCCGATCAAATAACAATATTAACTTGCAGTTTGGATGGCTTAACAATGGGTATCGGTCGCTCGAGATTTATGTTTTGCCAGACCATGCGCGAATCGCGGGACATCCTCTGTTATTAGACTTTGTTGTGTCAAAATATAGAAAAAAATAATGGTTGACCATTCAACATAGGAAGGCTGTAAAAATGAGATATCATAGTTATGATATTAGTCAGTCTATCGCAAAAAAATATAAAGCATTTCACTGCTTTTAAAAATGCTTTTAACAATCTTAAAAAGTAATTTAAAAAAAACTATATTTACTAAGTTAGCTCGTAATAGGAGTAGGTTAATTATTGTACCTCAACTATCATTGTAATTTATTACAGTTGCCTGCATTATATGGTTAATTTTAATTTAATTTAATGCAGCAAGATTACTTTGCCAAGATACGATTATGGTGTATTCACCCAGCGTGGGTTAATGGAGCCTTTGGGTGGGCTAATGACGATTGAGCACATATTGAGCGGTAAGAAAAAGCGGGTTTGTTTGACGATGGCACACAATACATACACAGTACACACATCTACCCAAGTTCTGTTTATTGTCACCAAATTATCGTAAAGAGCATGCAATTATATGCATATTAAATGGTGATGAGTGTTGTGTTACGAATGAAGGTGGCCGTCCACTGCGCCTCTGCCGGTCGGCGCCTATCGCCGAACGGCAGAGTTTAACAATCGAGCCTATGGGAAGTCAGCTGATTAAAGCCTGATCTCCCGGGTTGGAATCCGGCGGGCGGCGATGCCGCGTTCAGCGAGTTCCCCCGATAGCTATTATGTTAAATTTAAAGAACAGTGAAAAAAAAACAGAATTTAACAATAGAGCCTATGGCAGGTCAGCTGATTCACACCTGATCTCCCGGGTTGGAATCCGGCGGGTGGCGATGCCGCGTTCAGCGCGTTCCCCGTAGGCATTAATGTTTAAGTCTGCCGTTCGGCGATTAGGTGCTGAACGTGACAGGCGCAGTGGACGGCCTCATTAATGTGTTTTACAGAATAGATCCCACTACTTCAGGCTAGGAACAACGGCACACATATCTCCTTATATATTCGTCCCTAGATGGCGCTAGTAGTAAGAGCCTGAAGTTATACTGTACCGCATAGCACGAGGCCGAGGACTGCGATCTGCGTTTTGAGAGAGGGGGTATCGGGTTATTCTCGTCATCAAAAAGAGAAAACCACTGTTTAAATGGGTAAAAGTTTATAAGTCTATAAAAGTTTATAAAGATAAAACGTTTAAATAGAAATTATAAAAAACGTAAAGTTACTTTAATGCATTTGTCCTCATTCATCGATTACCATCAGCTATGCATACCGGATTGGCAACATTAATATCCTGCATCCTGTAACATTATGCCTTAAATAAGTTTTTAAAAAATCAAAGTTTTCAAGAGTATATTATGTCGTACTATATAACTCTCTTGAAAACTTCGAAAACATTTCAACTAACTCTAAACCTGAGTAAAAATAACAAAAAGTATGACTCTGAAGTCTTACTTATGCTTAAACCCATTGGGTCCTCTTAACTAATATATCTCTGTCAATCTTCCTTAGAAACAGAGTGCGGTGATGTCAATGTGACTTTTTCTGAGAAAGACATTTTTTAAAACTGTGAGAGTAAACTTTGCTCTACAAAACTGACGTGTGTCATAGACTCGAAGCTGCTTATCTCGTCCATGATGAGCGTTAAGCATTTGACTCGTCTATGAATATATAGTTCTGATAAGCACAACATTTAAGTGATATTTTTACTTACGTAGCTGCCTTTAAAATGTAATCACCGGTTGTGACCATTTCGTCAAAATAGTAATTACAAAATGCGATTACAAATGTTTCCCTTAGTTTAATTTCCTGGATTTATACTTAGCAAAATAACGTTTCAGATTGTGGCTTGAGTAAAACATGCCCAATAGTTTACTGTAGTTTAAACTGTAACAATAGTTTCTTGCACAATAGTTTACCTCACAATCCTCTCGCTCATCAAACTTGAGTTCAGCATCAGCATTTTATGTCGTTTTACCATACATATTCTGCACCGTATACAAAGACGTGCACACTGCCAGGGCTGATGAAACTCGACGGTGGGCACCGGCTCTGGCCATGGCTGGCAACACTGGCCCACGCTGGGCGCCGGCGTTTTGATTGACACCGGCACTGGTGGCGCGGGAACGGAGTTGATACTGCATTTACTGAAGCCATTCTGAGCTTCCAGTCAATATCGGCCACTGAAGCTGACCAGCAGCTAGCCGGAGCACAATACACGGTCTCAGATAGCGCCGCCGCCGCCTCATAGCCAGCCAGGCGGGATTTCTAAACCGGAAACCCAGATCTTAAAGTCGTCGGTGGTCCTGACTCCTTACATCAGTTATAAAGTCTGGTAGATATTAGATTCCAGCACAGATGTGCTTTTGAAGTCTTGAAGGTAATAACGCTGCTATAAATGTTTTCACGTCTATTCTATGAAGTCATGGTGCTGTTACAGCTTCTTAATTGATTTGGTATAAACCATCCGGAAACCATTAGAACATTAGCATGACCCACCTTCAAAACTGTTTTTTTATGTGCTAGTCATGCCTAGTATTCGATAGCATTATTCGTGCAATGTGTGTGATTAGAACTACTATTCTTGGGCGGTATCGCACTGATCTATAGATCATGTTTGACGGCTGTGTATCGCTAATTCGGTATGCCCATTAGCATACTAATCTGTACACAGCATACCGAAGTAACGTTGCACAATTATGCCCAATACCAATATGCTCCCGCACCCCCATTTCTCAATTCAGCTAGGCACAGATTACTTTACACTCAAACCCGAATATTTACGAGATATCAGATCCTCGTATATCAGATTCTTTAACCCTCGCCAGTCCAGGGAGGTTGATGCAATGATGCTGCCCTCCCCCCTCCCCTGCGATTTTTGTTGATGGCCGCCGCACCATTAACCGGAACGTTCTGAAATCGTATGATTTGCATGCTTTAATTGTATGATTTTTAATGCACTTGAGCCTTTTTTACATTGCATTTTATTGATGTGCTAGGGTAAACCCGGGGAGCACCGTCCACAGGGAAACACCTCCTGTGTCAGTATCTGACAAATGAAAAAGCGAAGATAATCAGTTGTTGGTTATTTTGTATTGTCTCCGAGCATGTATACAAGTACCTACAGTAACTTTAGCCGAAAACTTAAGTTACTTATGTGTTTTTTAAGGTTAAGTTGAAATTATACGACTAGGTAATAAACTTCTTGGATTTCTCGCTTTCCGGCATAAGAAATAACACAAATAACGGAAAGGTCTTTCTACGTGTAATGCTACTTCTTGGTTTTAACTGTCGGTGACGCACACCACGATTTTGCAATGTCAATGGTTATGACATAGCGCAACATGCTATGTAACCCTTCTGAATGGGAATCACTGTCCAACCCGGGCGGTGTTTCTTGTATGGGGAAGTGCTGCTCATATATATGGCCTAAATAAACATTGACATATATGCGATGTATTTCCAAATGTTGCACTGCCTCGTATAACTTGAATGTATTGTTTTAATTAGTTACGCAATAGAAGAGATGAAAAAGGCTTCAATTTCCATAGCATTGAAATAGGAGCCGAGCTAGCTGCCTCCAGCATTGGTATTCCTCTCTGCCTTGTTCCCCACATCTGCAGTTATGAATATTTACCGAACATAACCAGTGATGAAAGGCACAGTAGCCCAGAAGAAAGGGTGCACAAGCAATCGTCACTCGTATACTTGTATTTTCACCGCTAAACCTGTATGCACTCTTCCGTGGGCGGTGCTCCTCGTTATACTTTGGACTCGATTGAAATGCAAGGGTTCGCCATACCACCTTACATGCGCATGACTTATGTGCAAATGAGTTCATTTTGAAAGAATATAGGAAAATTACTGCATTTAACGACAGAAGTAAACCTGATACGATATCATGCACAGTGCACACATATATAGCTATACGGCAAATACCTTAGGGGCGGTGCTGCCCTGGTTCACCCTACTAAATAAGTATTAAATAAGATACCAAGAGCTTACAAGATTTTGATGTCAAAGTCTTCGTATAATATACATTGCATGAATACAATTGCCGACTAAGCGATGCTAATCGTTTCCAAAACACTTTTGTATGTCGTTGGAGCCAGACCTTTAAGTCCTACATCCCTGATTTAGTCTCTCAGGAGTGTGGAACTTTAAGATTTGGCTCCAACGCAATATAAAGTCGTTTTCAAACGGTTAATACCGCCTAAATCAGTAATTATGTTAATGGAATATACATAGACTTTTACATGAAAGCCTTTTACAACTTTGTGTACTTAATTTGATACTTAAAAAGTACCAAATCAATAAAATGCATTGTAAAAACGGCTTTTATGAACCTTTGTATTGTCTAGTGTAACTGGATGCATGTATGTCCGTGCGTGTCCGTATATACTGAATGTGTTCTTCCCTTCAACCGTCATTGAGCACAATCCTGTCGCTGCTAGACATTAAATAAACAATGAACGAGCGTCAATTCGAAATACCGCGCCTGATAACTGCGGTCAACTCGGCTGCACGTTCTCTGTATTCGAACCGGATCGGGTCTGATGAAGGCCCGGTCGGAACACATTTCCAGGCCGGACACATATCAGCGCTGCAATATAGGGCCGCTGCGCCGACCGTCATCTGGCCACACCTGCAGGGCCAGCCCATCAGCAGTCGGAAACTTCCGCGGCGGCGCCCCGGCCTGGTCTGGTCCGACACTGACCCTGTTAGCCGGCCCGACCGTTTCCGGCGCCCGCGGCCTGGTGCGGCCGCCCGCACCGCACCACTCACTCCAGTGGCAGCCCCGACAGCCACTCAGTGCTTCCGCCGGCCACCTGATCGAAACGCGATTTGATAACAACCTCGAGATGCGATGACGGCTCCGTTATGTGAGGCAGAGAGTTCCGACACGCGTAAGAACTGAGTTCAGCCCGGATGTGTCTGTTCTCGGGTGGCCCGGTGCGGCCGTGCGGTACAGAGCTGTTAATCGCGCAGGTGCCCGGGTTGAGCCAGCGGGGGTCGGGCGTCGTTCCGGGCGACCCACATCACTGACTGCCCGCCTTATTACCAGCCGGTAAATATTGACCCCGGCCGGACAGCGGCCGACACACAGTGTGGACACGCCCTGCCGGCCACACCAGGGTGACCCAAGGTACGGCTCGTGCTCCGACCATGATGCCTATTCAGTATTCACTCCTAGCGCGTGAAAAAGCGATGATCAGTTAGCCGTGCAAAGCACAGACAGTGAAGGTTAACAAGCGATATCACTCTGGTCCAATGACGCCGTATACGACAGCTATCGTCACGGGATGCGATTACCGGTGATGATTACCCAGAAACAGTACCTATGGTATGCTTTTGCATACATGCGGCATGGATGAAACTGAAATACATGCAGCACATTATCAGCTAACATTTATAAATTGAATGGGACCAATGCATTCAGTGAAATAGCTCAACAACATAGCAGGTGGGATTCAAGGCAAAGTGTTGGCATCGGGCATCCATAGGCATAGGAACGGCAGGAGCCACAGGGGCACTAAAACCCTCTCACTTCCTTAGTGAGGTGAGGTGACACCAGCAATGTTAATTAGTCCCATCATTTTTTCTGATTTCAGGGGTGTACTTGTAAGTACCAACAGAAGCGAAGTTCTCGATATATGTTTTTCGCTTCACCAAAAATATGCGGTCAGGAATATCTTTATTTTATACAGGAAAACTCAACACTCCTCATTCAACACTCCTTAAACAAATTTGGAAATGAGAGCATCAATTCCCAACAGTGTCTGGTGACTGTCATGGGCTGTCCTTGGTGGTAGGAATTATTTGCCCCAGAGCCCACTCTATTAATAGTATTAATAAAATAGAAGCTTTAAAGCGGGCTATGTGTTAAGCTGTAGGTACAGACAAGATCTGACAAAGGTGCAGTGGACGCAAAGACGAGAAAATTGACATCCGGGAGCTGTTCCAGTGTAACAGTGTTGACTGTCCAGTGTCCACTGCCCATCCTGCTCCGATAAGGAGTTAAAGGAAATAGTTAATCTTCTAGATGGGGTATGAACTATTCAACTAGGATACAAATTGTGTAGCTCGTTTCAAGAAGCATCCGTCGGTAAATAGTTTGGCTGAGAAGACTCCCGCTGAATATAATTTAATTTGTAGCGAAGGAATGCGGCACTGGATAACAAATGCGGCACTACGTTAGAAGGGAAATGGTGTACAATGCCGCACTCTGTACGTACGTTGTACATACATTGTACATACGTAAAGAGCGCGGAATAAAAATGTATCGGTTGGAAAAATAGTGTAACTGGTTATACCTATGGTTGGTAATGACAAAATAAATGACACCAATCGCAAGAACATTATCTCGTAAGGATAAACCATATAAATTTCAGATTCAGTCATTTAAAGGTGCAATAAAAAACGGGCAGAAAACGAGCTGAAGCGTTTCAATTTACCAGTTTCTTTGTGACGGAAAAATATTTCGATGAGATGAAAGATCCTGACATTGTAGCACTTCAGAAGAATGCTGCATTGTTACAAAGACATTTATAAATTATTACAATCATTACAATTTTTTGATATTAATTATACAATGGCAATTATTTGTTGAGAGTAAATATTACTTAACACAGTCATATCGAGAAAGACCAAGTGGCTGTGAATCATACCTCCGTTTAAAACACTTTAAGTGACCGGTAGGCACAAGCAGACTCTGCACAGATGAAAGGGTTGGCTAATACGTTGGATGGAGTATATTACCCAAAGAGTGTGACATAATTGCAAAGAAAACATTGAATCTTGCCTGATACTTCCTTTCCTATGCATCTTAAACACGTTGAACATAAACTTTTCACAATAAAAGTCAAAAGGGTAACTGGGGTCGGTGCTGCCTTAGTTGCTGTCGCCCGGTCGCAGGTCAGTCAGTGAATGTTCAAGGCAGCAATCGTGTCAGTTGTCCTGACTCCCCACTGCAACACGACTCACCACTGATTATGGACACATGTCAGCAGGGATCTGGCCCGCACTGCAGCTCCCAGGACTCTCTTTAGCGACTTCCTGGTCTTGAAACTATTGTTTAAACACATGTAACTTCTTTACTTCACAGGAAGTAGGCAAGAGGACTCAGATCGGGATGCTGTCCTAACTGAAACATTAAGAAAACCAATAAGAAATGGGACTGTTCCATCAATGTTGTTCGAAAACAGCTTTAGTCTGGTCCATAGTTTGCGTCGACAACTACTTAGATCATCCTTGGGATCCGTTTGGCTGTATCGGACACCGATCCGTTAAATTGCCTTTGAACTGCCGCTTGAGACTGATTACTGATTTGGTCTGTAAAATTCCACAACTTAAGTTTTTTTTGTTTCATTAAAGTTGCACGAAAACAAATAAAATACCATCATGGTAATTTCGCCGTTTTACGTGTTTTGATTTCCGTGCAATGAGCTTGATGTATATTTTTCCGATGAGCATCTGTATTAAAAGTAATGTGTCAATCGAGCTATTAAACTACCTCCGCTAACTTTGATCGCCTGAACACTTGCCATCTGACGTCAGACCAATCACAGGGTAGAATTTCATATGACCTAACCAGACATATTCATTTAAAATCAAAATAATTTAAAGGTTTTCACATCCAAATAACCAGCGAAGAGATATAAATTATTTTTCAATTCATTGAAAGCATAACACAAAGGGCTTAGGTGACCTGCGACTAGTCAAAGTCTTAGTGTAACCGAGTCCCACTACCTAGTGTACCTTTTATACCTACATGTTCCTAATTTCAAAATTCAATTTGATGATACCATTTTGCTAGCATATGAGTTGTGGTAGTGCTAGCGAACAGCATTTCGACAGAGCAGTTGGCGAGCAGTGAGCACTGATAGCAGCTGCCGAACAGAGCCACGCTGGCCATTTTGCTTTTCAACAGCCTATTAACCCGCGCCGTGCCGTGGGGTTAGACCCCCCCTCAGATTTTTCGCAGATAGCGCCGCCGTTTTTTCAAAGCTATTGGGGCATCTATTCAGCACACTTTGAAAAAAAATTGCTCGGGTCATCTCAGGTCAGGTCACCAGACCAGGTCACGTGACATCACCTCCAAACAAGTTTGAGATCATCCAAAGCCATGGCTTTTTCTTGATCAGTTTCAAACTTGCAGGGTGTCATCAGGGCATAAGTACTTACAATTTGTCTATCTCGGAATTTGTATATCGGTGACCTAGGGTCAGGTCAATTTCGTGACCATCCCATTATAAGCCAATGGCGAAATATTCAAGTACTTCCCTTTCTAGGATATGCAAGATATAAGTTAAATTATTCATAGATGGTGTTATCGTAAGATATTTTTGACGATCCAAGTGAAAGTTTTCTTTTGTGACCTCTACGGGGTCATTAAAGGTCATGCGAGGTCACCATCACTTACCATCAATAACTATCGATACAATGAAGCTAGAGACGTTAAATTGGCACCAATGTGTTCGTCTCGTCAAGACGCGTCGCCCGAAATGCAATATGACCTACTTGGGTCACCACTTGACCTTGACCTGAAATCAAATTTGCAAGTTGATCTTAAAAGTTCAACAAGTATATAATTTGAAGCGTCTTGACAAGACAAGCACGATGACATAAATTTAGTTCCGTTCGCTTGGTTAATTAAAAAGTTATTAGCAAAATACGTTTATGCAAAAAAATGCATTTTTGGCTTTTGTGACATGTGGAGCCCAAACTATTGACCCAACTATTGACCTGAGGTCAAATTTGAGGACATGTTACAGACTCTAAAATTAAATAGCTATCGATTTGTTTTTATGCTATTTGCTGCTAGCTAGGACATTTTCCGAGCTATATGGGAAATACTGGACCAATGTCATACAACTGGAAATGTGACCTTTGATGACCTCTGGTGACCTCAATTTTGACCTGAGCAATTTTTTGGGGGAAATAATATCAAAACGATTTCTTCTGAGCTTTCCAACGATGTCCTTAGTGTTAGTCTACGTACTATAGACTGAGTTAGAAGGAAGCGTCTAAACACCCCCCCCCCCTCCCCCCCGGCACGAGGAAGGTGGTGCCGAGCACCGGCACGGCGCGGGTTAACATGTTTGGATGCAGGTAGGTAGGAAGGCCCTGTAGGTATATTGTCTTAGGTGCACTGTTTTACATACAATCTTCTTCACTTTGACTACATAAGTGGCGAACACCTATCGATATCGATAAAATATGTAAAAGCTGAAGGGCTGTCTATATGTGAATTTAGTTATTATGCACAGATGAAATAGCTCTACACCGTAATCAATATATTTTTAGCATTCCAAAAGAGTAAACAGCTATCTTAAATGTTTTTTTGCGTTGTATGTTACGAAAGCATTATTCCCAGTTGCAAAGTGTCACGCAGTAATAATTAACTTAACTTAAGCATCATGTCCGCCCCTGTAGCTCAGTCGGTAGAGCGCTGGGCTTGTGACCCAACCGGTAGTGAGAGCCCGGTTCGAGTCG